>JADMNL010000023.1:320047500-320052500 GCA_016271365.2 Neoceratodus forsteri
ATTTTTGGAATGTGGCTCCAGAGTTGTTACAGCCAGGTTTTGAATTCGGACTGCACTGTTTGTTTTAGAATGTTTGGCTGGGAAAGGCACACTGAGTTGAAGTTTTTTTTTTTTTTTTTTCCCCAGTTATATCCCGGGTATCCTGTTTATGAGGGAGACTCTGTTAAGGCGTTGTTTTGGGAGCAACTGAAGCAGAGTGACTGGTTTTGTGTCGAATTGGGTATATGAGCACAGATCCACTTTCTTGAGAGGGGTCTGCAGTAGGTAATCACTTGTAGGACTGTGCCCCTGGCATCAGGACTACACGGAAATGTTTGTGTCTGATGGGGGACTGCCCACATGAAGTCACGTGACTGTCAGCATGTCGCTATATAGTGAGTGTCCGCCCTCCAGTTCTTTCCCGCCATTGACCTGTGCACATTGAACCGACTGAAGCTCGTCACAGCAGCTCGAATGCCTTTTCGAATGAGTATCCGTTTTTTCTATAATATTTCCTAATGATCGTTTGTCGTCTTCTCCCACAGAATCGCATAAAAAATAAGTGCGGTTCTTGCGGCATCCAACTACCGCATAAGGACCAGCATACCCTCTGCCTCTTCTGCTTGGTACCAGATCACAGGGTTGAGTGTGAAGCCTGTGCTCAGTTCAACCAGGCTACATGAAAAAGGTGGCAAGTTTCTCGAAGCCCATCTCCTGAAGCTGAAAATGGCTTCAATTGAAAAAAGAACTTAAGAAGCTTAAAAGTGCCTCCTCCTGTCAAACTGATCCCCATAAGAAGAAAGAGGGACAAGGAAAAATGTCAGGAGCAGTCCCTCCCTCTCCTGAAGCCACCCATGGGCCCTTTGGAGGCTCGGTCCATTCCTTCGGGAAGGCGAGTGCGGTGGCCAAGCTTGTGCTCCCGACTACAGAGCATGCTTTGGCCACCACTGGTTATGGTAACGGCAGGTACCTTGGATTAGTCCAAGGCCACCGCCGCACTTGGGCCCATCATTACCTTGGGCTCTAAGTTGGCGGGCGCAGACGACAAGCTGCTCATCAGACCCTCCGAGTGCCCGCAAGTCAGGGGTCGATGTCTCTGACTCCTGCATGACTCAGGTCGACCAGCCGATCGCCTGATCCTCTGATTGCATGTGACCATTTCGGCCCATCAGGCTCTGACGACATGCAGCTGGATGTCCGCCTGATCTGGCTGGAGGGCAGGTCGCCTCGGGACTCCACCCATGGAGAGTCCCTGTCTCCTCCTCCATCAGAGATTCCTCCACAGGTGCTGACGGAAGACTACCTTTTGTCAGGTATACCTGACATCAGGGTTTCAGAAGGCATTATGGTGGCTCTGCCTCCCCCAGTACAAGTGCCAGACCCTACCCCTTCTCAACACCCACAGATCCCTTTACCTCCTCCATCAGGTCCGCCAGTGATCTTTCACCCATCTGGGCTCCCATCAGGTTTGCCACCTTCAGGGACTTCTTCGGGTCTTCCTCCTTCAGGGCCTTCGCTGGGTTTCCCCAGCAGGACCACCAGCAGGCCTTCCTTCAAGCTATCTACCTTCGGGACAACCGTCAGGCTGCCCTCCCATCTGGGCCGCTGTCGGGCTCCACTCCCTCCTATCTAGGCTGACGCCAGACCCCTTTTTGATGGGCTTTTCTTACTCTGGTTACCAAGGTTATCACTATCCAGGTTATCCTCAACACTATTCTTCTACAAGTTTCTTAAGACATGGATCCGGGTCAGGGTTCCCTCACTGTCACTCTCCACCTCCACCTCCTCCTCCTGTTCAACCATGGGTGGATTTTAGGGAGATTCTCAAATCTTAGTGGTCTGAGACAAAATCACAGTTGGTCTTAGAGTTGAACAGCAGGCATCTGCAACCCCTGGACACAGGACGCCCAGATCCTACCCCTAGGGTGCTCTCCAGTTGTCCCTCATACCGACGCCTGGCCAAACAACTGCCCTATTGCAAACCCTGACATCAGAAGGGGACCTCAGGGTGGTGGTGGAACCAGCACCCCGATTCCTGAAAGAATTCCAGAGGATTGATTCTCATCCGGTTGCTCAGGTTTGAGATGCCTCCCATGATGAACCAGTCCCTAGGGAGCCTCTCAAATCCCTCCTGAAGATCCTCCTTGGACCTCCTCTGGCAAATAGCGGAGGCAGAAGGATGGAAATCTGATGCTCTGGACCCAAAACGTCAGATTGGTGTAGCATCTGGATTTCCCAGAGACTAGTCCAGTGCTCACTTCCCCCATGGCTGGAACCCCATGAGAATTTATCCTCTACCATTTGGTAGAGACCTTCCTCTATCCTGGCCATGGCCAAGAAAGCCATCCAGGTTTACAGGACCCCTGAAGACAAGGACCACCTCAACTTGCATCCTAAGGCTGACTCTGTCATCACTGCAGCCCATGATCGGTCTGTGAAGCCAAAGTGCCTTAGCATCTTTCCTTCCGACAAGGAATCCAGACAAATGGACCAGTTCAGGAGGAAATTATGTTGTCCTTCTACACTAACCATTCGTGCTCTGAACTACGTCTCGCACGTGCTAGTATACCAGAAGTCTTTGTTCAGCCAGCTCAAGCCCATTGTTGAGACCCTTCCAGACTCTGAAGCGAAGACCACCTTGGTGAACACCTTAAGATCGGCCAAGGTGGCAGGATGTCATTACTTACAGGCCACCTATGACGCAGTGGATTCTGTTGGAGGAACTGGTGGGGAAGGTTCACAAGGTATCTGGGAGACTTGGGAGTCCATCACAACCGGCGTCGCATGCTTCAGGTAATCTGACTTGGTCACACACTCTCATTTTGAGAAATCCTCTCCCCCACCCCCAAACAATCCTCCAGGGTTTTCTACTCTACCCAAGGATGCATATTCCCCATTTAAGGGAGGAGATCATGGTTTTTCTTCGAAAAGGAGCTATGGAGCCAGTGCTGGCAAACCAGATCGGTAGGGGATTCTACTCCAACTTCTTCCTGGTACCCAAAAAGACTGGGGATCTATGCCCGATCCTAGACCTCCGCACCTCAACCTCTTCATAGAGCACAAGAGGTTTTGATGCTGACATTGCAAAGCCTGCTGCCTCTTTTTCTAAGGACAATGGCTTGTGCCCTGACATGCAGGCTGTGTACCTTCACATCCCAATATTCTGTCTACACCACAGATTCCTCAGGTTTTCTTTCCAAGAGGAGCATTACCAGTTCAGAGCTCTCCCTTTGGTCTTTCCTCCGCACTGCAGGTTTTTCAAATGCCTGCGGTAGTGGCAGGTGCCTTGAGGAGTCGGGGGCACTGCATCTTCCTTACCTTGACGATTCTTTTTATGGTCTCCGCCGAGGGAGGGAGGGATAGGAGGCTTCCATATCAGCTACCTACACCTTTCTAGCCTGGGCATACTGGCCAATTATCACAAATCCCAGCTTGCTCCTTTCCCATGCCTACAGTTTATGGGGAATTTCTGACACGGTACTCAGTTATGGGCTTCTCCCTGGACAGGGTGGGGACCCTGGAGAGGCAAGCTAAGCTGATATCCTTCCGATAGGCACATTTTGGCCAGGGCGGTTCTCTGCCTTATAGCAGTGGCTATCCCTATGGCAAGAATCCACATGCGCATCTCGCAGGGGACTTGGGTCCCAGTGGGATCAGCGGGCGAATGACTTGGACAGTCTTGTCCTAATTTCCAGTCCAGTGCAGAAGGATCTGCAATGGTGACAGAACTCTAGCAACCTGATTTTAAGGAGTTCCTTTCCAGGCCCCTCCTTACTCCCAAATCCTGACCACGGACACATCGGGCATGGGATGGGGCGCCCACGTGGGACGCCACAGGGCCCAGGGCCTGTGGTTGCCTGTAGAACTACACTTGCACATAAATGTGCTAAAAATGAGAGCAGTGCTTTACGCTCTTCAGGCCTTTCAGCACATTCTTCAGAAAGATGCAATGCTGATCTAATTGGGCAACATGCGTGTAGTGTGGTACATCAACAAACGGCGGGGGCACCCGCTCGTATCCTCTTTGCAGGGAAGCGATGCGGGTCTGGAATTGGGTGGTTCTGCATAAGATCAGTCTTCTGGCAGTCCACGTCCTAGGCGTGCAGAACATTCTCGCATGGTAGAGGCAAGAAAGCTATCTACCAGAACTACCTATGCCATGTAGTGTAAACGCTTTCCCATCTGGGCCACCTTGAAGACTTTTGGATCCTTTTTCTTGCCCCGCTCCCCAGGTCCTGGAGTATTTTTCTCCATCTGTCAGACCTGGGCTTGAGCTATTCATCACTGAAGGCGTATTTAGCGGCCATCTCTGCCTACCATGATTTAGTAAGGGGCAAGACTCTGGCTCAGTTAGAGGTCTCAGAAACCTTCTTGAAAGGTATTCTGCATCTGAACTCCCCGATGCGTAACCCTGCTCCACTGTGAGACCTTAACTTTTCTTTTAGAAAAATTGACCTTGCCTTTTTTTGAACTGGCAAGGACATGTGACATGCGCTTTCTGTCTTGGAAAGCACTCTTTTTAGTTGAAGTCACTTCTGCTTGAAGAATTTCTGAGCTTCAGGCCCTGATGTGTAAGGTGCCTTATTTGATTTTTCACAGAGACAGGGTGGCTCTGCGCACGAAGCCCAAGTTTCTTCCAAAGGTTGTTTTTCAGAGACTACCCTGAGTCAGTCTCATCAATTGCCAGAGTATTACCCTGGACATTCTAATCTGGGGAGGCCATTCTGCATACATTAGATGTTCACAGAATTTTACATTTTCATACAGATCATCTTTTTTTGTTTCTTTCGCACCAAAGAAAGGTTCAGTGGTTTCCAAACAATGCCTTTCCAAGTGGTTGGCAAACTGCATTACTTTTTGTTGCCAGATATATGGTGAAGTCCTTCCGGGGCAGGTGAAAGGACATACTACCGGGGGTATGACTGCCTCTGCAGCCTGTTTCAGAAATGTATCTGCTGCAGAGATCTGCATGGCTGCTACTTGGAGTTCTGTCCACACTTTAATGAAACGCTACAATTTGG
>JADMNL010000023.1:320057500-320090000 GCA_016271365.2 Neoceratodus forsteri
ATCACTTCGCCAAGCGCTCTTCAGCACAACAGCACAGGACATAAATACTTCATGCTCGAACCTCACTCAGTTTAAAACAAACAGTGGAACCATTTTATAATCACAATAAGGCACTCCAGGATGTACCCACTTACTGAAGTGTGTTGTTATCCCACAATGTCACGCACCCTGGCATGCTTATTAGTGCCAGCAGCTCGCTCATTTCCCACTTCGTCTCAAATCCTTTTCTTGTGACATCACAATCGTGCTATAAGAAAAAAGACAATGTTATTAGCAGAGTATTGTGACCTCTTGTGGTACCAAACAAATGAACCCTTTAAGGAACAAAGACCCTGTTTTCATGCAGATGATCTCCGTAGTAATTCATGGGGAGGAGAAATGAATTTTATAAGCCAAACTGTCTAAATATTTTTGTTTTCAAAGTTCTCCAGGGGCATCTGCTGCTATTTAAGCATGGTGCAGTGGTGGCGTTACAGTTGGGTTATCACACCCTCACGTGACAAGCGGCCTGAGGCAGAGTCAAGTGCTTTGCATAGTGGGGAGTGTATTTACAAATATTACCCCAACCTTCAGAGTACTTTACAATTTTTATTTATTTGAAGATTGGTAACTGGGAGAGGCACAGTGAGCCGAGGCTCGTTTCCAGGTGCAACCCAGGGGGAGGGAGAAAGGAGAAACGGCAATACAGTACACTAAACAGCTGACACTTGGTAGAAGCTCATTTTATTTTTTTGAATAAAACCTCACTGAGAACATGCAAAACAAAACAAAAAAATCTTAAATGTGCATGCCATCTTCCACGGATAGCAGGATGTATGCACAAACCTCTGTGGTAACCTTGTGATAATCATACACGTCCAAGCCAATAATGAGGTTGGTTTATCAAGGAAAGTTTTATAATAAACTGTTCATGTGTCATAAAGCATTCATTTTTTTTTTTTAATTGGATAATCCTTTATTAAGTTAGCCAGTGGCTAGACATAATAGTCCGTTAAAGGCACACTGTTTGCCTTTGGCTAGCTTTCTTTAAATAGTTAACTGCTGCCTCTTGCCATCTGTATACCACATGATGGCATGTGTGGATCCCAGTTTGCTTTTAATTTGCAGTATTTGTGGTTTTTGATCAAAAATGTATTTATATTGCCTGAGCTTATGCTTGGGTCCTGCAGCTGTAGTGTATCCACAGCTGGGAATGGCGCCGACATGCCTCACGCATCAACAACTCATGGATTTTTTCCAGCCGTATGAGCTTATTGTGAATTCTGAAAATACGTTGCTCAAGGAAGCTGGGAAAGTTGCTCTCTACCGAAAATGAGCATGGATATCTAAGAAATGACTGTTTGAAAAGTAAAGCTGTGACTCAGGCGTGCACATCTGCACCTACGCTGATGCACATGCCTGGAGTAATGGCTTACTTTTCAAACCATGGTTTCTCCAGGATATAATCCTTTTGAAAAGCACTGCTTTCCAGTCTCAGTGAACAACATACTCAGAATTGTATTAAACTCATAAGGCTGAAAAATTCACTACTTGCTCATGCACTAGTTTAGAGGCATTGGTGCTATTTCCATTGTGTATACACTACAGCAGTGGCCACAGGCATAATGTCAACAAAATAGTTTTATCAGAAACTGCAAATAACTGAACTAAAAGAAAACGGGGTCTAGATGCACCATCACTTTGTATATAGACGGCAAGAGGCACCAGTAAACTGTTAAAGTAAGACAAAAGTGGACAGTGTCCCTGTAAGGTATGACAGGGTTATGTTATAGTGTGTTAATGGCACACCTCAGAAAGAGAGACACGACACAATGCCACGTGCCTTGCGCTCTGGAGAAGGGCCATAATCCTACAGTGGCACACATCCTGGAGTGCGAGATGGTGATTGTGAAATGGTTCCTCTGATGTTTGTTTTTAAAAACGGAGTAGTGAGGCTTGGAAAGTTAACTATTTCTGACTTGTGGTGTTATGCTGAAATAATGCATGGTCATGTGATCACGCCTGACTAATCACAAGTCTTGATTTCTCACCTGCTTTATATCACTGAACAAAACTGAAAGAAATGAGTGTTCTGCTTATTAGTGGTTAGATGGTACTAAGGAGAGAATTTAGCTGTGTTTTGACACTGAATACTTGAACTTTGCTGGAAAGGCAATGGGTCCAGTGGTAAAACGGTAAAATTCATGAGAACTGTAAGAAGGTTTGAGGTACAAATCCTACCACAGCCACTAGCTAATACTGTGCGGCCTTGAACAGGCCACTTGATCTCCGCTTGTTTCAGTCCACCCAGCTGTAAAATAAACAGGAGACACCGGACCCCACTACAAATGAGATATTGCATGCTGGGTACTGGTGAGAGAAGTGGGCTATTGGCAGATTTACTTGGGGTTAGAGTTGGGACCCTGTCTTCAGTTTGGCTTCTGTTTGTAGGCCAAAGACTCTCTGTACCATGGTATTGGAGGGGGTGTTGTCAAGCAGGCCGAAATGGGTAGAACAGCAGCAACAGTCCCTGTCCCTAACCCTTAAGCACTTCCTGTCTCTCCCCAATTGTCCATTTATTATTTATTTATTTTATTTTATTTTATTTTCTTAGGACAATGTTGGCTGCCGGTACTGGGCTATGAGCCAAGTGTCCTTTTGAGACTCTCCTCCCTATTTCCCAAAATCACAATCCTCCTCTGAACCCCAATCCTTGATTTTGAGGGGCAGTATTAGATTAATGCAGGCAAGCATAGCGACCCCCCACTCCTCGCTTTGCTTGTCTGTTAAAATAAAAAAATTAAAAAAATCTGTAGTCGGAACGGAGTGAGCAGGCATGCAGTCGGGAGGAGGGAGTAATTTGTGTCATTAATGATGCTAGGTAAACTAATGCTGTCAGTTTGCCTGGCATCACTAAGGATTCGTTGATCCACCCCCTTTCTCCGAATAACGTGTCTGCTCTCTTCATTCGGAATATAGACTTTTGTGGAGGCAGAGTTGTCTTTTTTTTTTTTTTAACCCCCCTTCATCCACTGGGCAGAAGGGATTAGGGGATTAAGCCCCCCACCTTTTTTCAGACCTTAAAAAAGCCCCTAGGGAGGGGAGTTCAACTAAACTAGCCCAGATTTATCTAATACCAGCCCCCCTCACAAATGAAGGATTGTGGGTCAGGGGGCAGCTACGTAACATTGTGGTTTTGGAGATGGGGGGTCGAGTTAGGGAGGGGGTTCTTCTGAAAGACACCGTCAACTCGTGGTACAGTGCTGCGTTTTCATTTTCACAGTGCAGTTTGAGGGAATTGGGGGGGGTGACTGGGGTTGAAGGGGGCACTGGACTAGCACTGTCCATCTAGGAAAAGAAAGTTTAAAAAAAATAAATAAATTGGTCAATGTGCCCAACTGTTTTAGGGGAGCCCAGACCATCTTTACTGTTGTCTACAGTGCTGAATTTCGGCACATTTACCTTGGGCATCAATTCAGTTCATCTTTATTTATAAAAAGCGCTATTCACACTGATCATAGCATTTGTACAATAAAATCATACTTAAAACTATAAAACCATTCACATAAACCATCAACATCTCAATAATTCAATAAACAGGAAATGCCAGCTCAAACAAATTTTTAGGGCCGTTTTTGAAGCTCGCCACCCTCAGGCAGTCGCATCCAACGAGGTAGAGTGTTCCACAGGGTAGGGGCCATGAATACAAAAGTCCGGGCAACAGATGTCTTCAGCTGAACCCTGGAACCTCTAGCAGTCCCTCGTCGACCTGAGTGGGGGTGATCAGAGGCAGTAGGGATACAGGAGCTAACATACTAAAAGGCCAGCAGAATAGGCCTAATGGTCTCAAGTCTGCTCTATTTTCAGCACCTGCACTGAGGGCCGATTTTTGGTGTCCCCTCCGCTTGGGTTAGCACTGTCCCCAGTCCCAGATGTTCCACCCATATTGGGCCTGGTAAGATTTACCTCCCCTGTACCTGTCCCATCCCTCACACCCATCCACAGTCTCCACCTCTACCAGCTCTCTGGGCAGTGCATTCCATGGCTCCACCACCCTTTCAGTGAAATAACATCTCCTTCTCTCCCCTCCCCTCTGAGCCTGCCCCCTTCCAGCTTACACCTGTGACTTCTCGTTGCCCCACGCTCCTTCCTTTGGAGCACCCTGAGTGGGCTTCCCTTATTGATCTCTTTCATGTACTTAAATACCTCTCTCATGTTTCTCTCTCTTCCCCCCCCCGTCCCTCCTCTCCTCCAGGGTGTACATGTCTAGCTCCTTGAGCCTGTCCTCATAGATCCTCTTCCCCGGCCCCAGATCATTTTGATTGCCCTCCTTGGGCCCTCTCTAGGAGTGTAATGTCCCTCTAGATGTGGTCTCCAAACTGCACGCAATACTGAGGTGTGGCCTAACCAAGCAGTTGTACAGTGGAATGATCACTTCCACCTTTCTGGAGGTAACCCCTGCCAATGCATCGCAGCATCCTATTTGCCCTTGCTGCCTCCTACAGGTCTCTGAGTTGTTCATTTTGACATCAACCACTACCCCAAGGTCCCTCTCACCCTCCGTGACTGACTTGAATCGTGTCTCCTCCCAGGTTATACCCCTGGCCTGGATTTCACTCCCAGGTGCAGAACCTTGTACTTCCCTGCATTGAATTTTAGTTTCCATTTTTCTGACCACCTTTCCAGAGCCTCCAGGTCCTCCTACAAGGCCACCCTGCCCTCCTCCTCATCCACCACTACACCCAGCTTTGAGTCTTCGCAAAGAGACTCATTTCACTCCTGATCCCCTTCCTGATGTCTGAGATATAGGTGTTTAACAAGAGTGGCCCCAGCACTCATCCCTGGGGCACCCCACTAGTAACCCACCTTGGGGATAAGACTAACCCTCCAACCACCACCTTCTGAGTACACTCTGAGAACCAATTTCTAGTCCATCTTAACAACTGTCTCCCTACCCCCATTTTCTTCAGCTTAGCCAGCAGGCTACTGTGGGGTACCAAATCAAATGCCTTGCTGAAGTCCAGACAGAGGATGTCCACTGGCCTACCCTGGTTCAGGGCCCTCGTCGCCCAGTCATAGAACTCAACAAGGTTTGTCTGGCACGATCTTCCCGGGACAAAGCCATGCTGCCTATCGTCCAAATACCCAGTTTGCTCCAGTAACACCCCCCCCCCAGCCTTTCCTTGACAATACCCTCGACCACCGATGTTAGGCTAACGGGCCTGTAATTTTCCGCCTCCTTTCTCGATTCCTCCCACCGTGGATCAGCACGGCCATGGGCCACCTCGGGCTTGGGGCACCGACCCAGTCCTCAGAGAGACGCTGAACAGCTCCGCTAGAGGGACTGCCAGGACATCTGCTGTCCCTCGACACCCTGGGATGCATCTCATCTGGCCCAGGGTCTTTCTCCATCCGGGACCTGAGGGCTTTCTCATCTCTCTCTACCGGGATTTCAGCCTCCACGCCTCCGCCTTTTCACCCTGTACTGCTGGCCCCACACTGTCTGTGGTGGCCACACCTTTCCCAGACCCATCGGGCCCCTGATCTCTACCTGTCACACCTCTTCTGGTTTGCCCCCGGCAAGACATAGCCCCTCCATCCCCTGGTAAAACTGAGGCAAAGTACTCATTTAGGACTTCTGCCTGTTCCCCTGCCTCCTGTGCCCAACCATCCCTATCCTTATCTTGCTGATCTGCCCCTCACTTTCCTTTTTTCCCCCCTATGTATATAAAGAACCCCTTGTCCCCCCTTCGGATCCCACTGGCCAAGGACTGCTCCTTTTTTGCCTTAGCTGCTCTCACCACCCTGGTGACTCTCTTGGCTATCTGCTGATAATCCTCCTGATCCCTTTCACTCCTTGAGCACTTGAAGTGCCTATAGGCCACTTTCTTGTCTCACCACCTCCTGTACCACCTGGGTCCACCAGCAGGGTTTTCTGGCCTTACTGAACTTCGCCTTCGCAGGACAGATCTGGTAACCTCCTGTATTCCCCTCGTAATAATCCCCCACCTGCTGTCCGCATCCATATCTGGCCTTCTCCTGTCCAAACGATCTTTAAGGATCCTTCCCATCTCCCTGAAGTCTGCACCCCTAAAGTCTGTTACTACTGTCCTTGTTCGGCTCCCCCCCCAGGTCCAGGAAGAACCAGACTGTAGCATGATCACTCCCCGCCAATGGGTCCCTCACCTCTAGGCCCCTAATCTGATCACTGTCTGCCAGGACCACGTCCAGTGTCCGGGTCTCCCTAGTTAGCTAACCCACCTGCTGTGTCAGAAATGCATCCTGGAAGACATCCAGCAGCCTCTGCTTCCTGGCCACTGGTGACTTCATAGTTCCCCAGGCTGTTCCTGGCATGTTGAGGTCTCCCATTACCACTACTCTTTCCCTTTCCCAGTCTACAGTGTCCCTCGAGATTTGCCACCAAACTTTCTTCCAGAACCTCCGCCAGTGCTGGTGGTCTGTATACCACTCTGACCTTTACTCTCTTACCCCACTGCATCAGCAAGGTGACCCAAATAGCCTTCACATTCCCCTCTGCCTCCTCTACCCCTCCAATACTCATGCCATTTCTGACTAACAGTGCTACACCACCCCACCTTCCCTCCCCCTGTCTTTTCTGAACATGGTATAGCCCTCCAGATTTAGGTCTCACGCATGCCCTTGAATGGCCCAGGTCTCTGACTGTTGCCACATCTACCTCCCCCTCAACTAGCATCATCTGGAGCTCAGGCATTTTATTTCCTAAGCTCCTAGCATTTATCAGGACTACTCTCCACCCCTTTTCCCGTCTTTCCTTCCTCCCCCCCTTGAGCTCCCATTTCTACGCTCCTGCACACTACCTGGTGACCCATCTTTATATCTCAGTAGCCCCAGGTAACTCTGACCCCATCCGTGTAGGCCTTTAAAAGTCAGCAAGCCAAAGTCGGATCATCCTTCAATCTATTGTAAAAAGAAAAAGCTATTAATACCAACCCTAAGCTTTTATGACAGTTTATTAGCAAAAATGTATGATTTATCAATGTAAGATGTGTTTCACTGCTTAGATAATAGCTGATCTTACTTCAAGAGGGCTCTTGCAGTAGGTATTCACATATAGGACTGACCCGCCAGGCATCGGGACCCATGGAAAAATTTATAGCTAGCAGTCTCTGGCGGGACCACCCGTCAGGTGACCGCATCGCAGACGTCAGTATAAAGAGGCGTTCCCACACCCACCTTTCAATTCTTTCCCATCAGCTTGTGAAAGTTCCTCGTGGTAGAGTTCAACGCTTGTCAGTCTTTTGTCGGTCCATTAGTTTTCAAACTTTTCGACCTAATTTCTCTAATTTTCGATTTTCTTAGATGATTCACTATGTACGTCGTCCCAGACGCCTTCCGAATTGCATAAAAACAAGTGTGACTGATGGTTCCCAACTTCCCACAAGGATGCCACCCTGTGCCTCTTCTGGCTGGGCCCAGACCACCCCATGGAGAAGTGCCAACACTGCCAGAAATTTAACTCCGCTACCTGGAAAAGAAGCAGCAGTCCCTGGAAGCCCACCACCTCAAGAAAAGAATGGCATCCATGGAAAAGGAACTAAAGAAACTAAGGCAGGCCTCATTCCCAAAGGTCACAAGAAGAAGCGTGACAAGGAGAAGCACCGGAGTGGGAAACTGCTTCACGGCAGCCGCGACCGCTGGAGTTGCAGCATTTAAGGTAACATCTCTCCGGGACCGCTTCCACGACGGCTGTCTTGGTGGTAACCAAGAAAGCGCCACTCCTCCCGCCTGGCTCTGGGCCCTATGGGAGCCTCGGGAGGCCTGCCCCGGAAGGCGCTTACCACGCAGCCTTCGGGTCCGAGAGGGTTCAGTAGCTGGACGTCAGTCCTCTGATGCCCACCCGACAAGGCTGCTGCTGCCTGCCCTTCCAGGGGGCGCCCAGCCAAATCTTCACCCGACGAGGTCGCATCCCAGCACAGCCTTCGGGCAGGGATTCAGATAAGTCTGACGCCGGCCCTCCGACACCTGCCCGACTTGGCTGATGAGCTGACGCCGTCCCACCGATGCCTGCCTGGCCAAGAAGACTGCGCCGACCCTAAAGATAAGTCTGACGCCCAGACTTGCAGAAAGGCTACAGGTTGCTCCTGAGGTCCCAGGTGTCTCAGTTGACCCCCTAGGATTCTAATCCTCCCTCCCGGTCGCCAAGGAGGATTTGGACATGCTGCCGCCAGGGCCCTTCCTTGGGACCTGATGCCCTGACACTGGACCTCAGACGCCGCCCCGCATACCCAGTGCCAGCAGACGCCCCTTACCGGACAGTACCTACGCTGGCCCGACTCCCACGGGCCAGCTTTCCTCCACCTGGCCCACCCGCTGGGCCTCTGCCCTCAGAGCCCGGCTCCTGGGTATCCGACACCGCACTATCCGGTTTTGCAGTATTCTGTGCCACAGTACCAGACGCCCAATACCCAACATGGGGTTACCCGCCATCAGGTTATGGATATTACTCCTATGGATATCCTCCAATATCCATATCTCCCACCTCCGCCGCCCCCAGCTGCCAGCAGACTTGAAGGAGACTCTGGCCTCCTCGTGGCCTGAGGCCAAGGCTCAACTCACTAAAGAGGTTGAAGTTCTCTGCCGACGCTGGACCCTACACAGGATCCCCACGACTAAGATGGGAAACTCTTCCTCCCAACCCGACACCAGAGGAGAGCCTCTGGTGCCCGAGGAGGAGGACACGTTCCCCAGGAACCCCTGGGCACGTCCCTCCCCTCATAGGGAGGAGTCTTCCTTCACCGTCCGATACGTCTGATTCGGACACGGAGATGGGACGCTCTGATCCTGACGATAAGCCACGTATTCCAGATTGCCCCAGGCCAAGGACCCCTCCGAAGTCTCCTCCGGAGGATCCCTCCTTTCTGGAGTTACTGAGGAAAATCCTGGAAGTCCATCAGTGGCAATCACTGGAGCCAGACCCACAGCATAAAAATCTCGCTGCTCATTTGGATCTGCCCGAAACTGCTCCTATGCTGATTCCACCCTCGATAGAGCCTCATGCGGATCTTGTTTGCACTATTTGGAAATGACCTTCAGCGTTAGTCCCCCCCTTCTGAGGAAGGCGGACCGGCTATATCGGGCTCCCGAGGGCGTAGATTTCTTGAACCTACACCCCAAGGCGGACTCGGTCATCATCGGCGCCGCTCACGGCCATTTTGCTAACCCAAAATACCTGCTCATCACCGCCTGACGAGGAATCCCGCTTCTGGACCAATACGGAAAGAAGATCTATTCTCTTCTACCCTGGGTATTAGTGCCCAAACTATGTGGCACATATTGGGGATTTTCAGAAGACCATCCTTAATCAGGTGGAATCCAATTAGACTCCATTCCTGAGTCTCAGACTAAACAGGAAGTGGCAGATCTTGTCCATTCTGCTCATTTGGCCAGTTGGCACATACTTCATGCCACTTACGACGCAGTGGACACAGCTGGAAGGAGCTTGGCTTTTGCCGTAGGCTCATGGCGTCATGCCTGGCTCCGCGTATCAGGATTGCTCCCTGAAGTGCAATCCGCTATCCAGGATGCTCCCTTCAGGGGTTCAGTGCTGTTCAGGGGTGGTGTCAAGGACATCATTACCGATCTGCAGGAGAAGGGCACTGCACTCAAGTCTGTCAACTCTATGTACAGGCTCCCTCGGGCAGCGGCATCCTTTTCATAGATGGAACCAATCAAAACCACAGGGCAAACGGGCCAACAAGCATCGGGCGCCCTCCAGCATCCAAGACTGCCCCTTGCAAAAAAGCAATGGGAGCCTTGGCTGCTGTGCTGCCCCACACCTCCTGACTCCCAGCTTCTCCCACTGCCTCTGGAGGTTCCAGAGGAACTGGTGGGGGGGGGGGATTCTCCTTCCATCTGCTGGGGTGGGAGAGGATAACATCAGATGCTTGGGTGCTCCAGTTGGTATCAGCAGGACACTCAATAGAGTTTCTACAGAAACCACCCCCAAGTCGTCTTACTCCCTGCAACATCTTCCTCTGGTCCTAGAGGAAATTGCCTTCTTCTCTCAAAGGGGTGATAGAACCAGTCCTAACCATCTTTGGGGGACAGGTTACTATTCCTATTTCTTCCTAGTTCCAAAGAAGACGATGCAAGGCTTATATTAGACCTCAGTTCCTGAACTTGTTCATGAAGTACAAACGTTTCAGAATGCTGTCCTGCAGAGCCTTCTACCGCTTCTTCGGCAGGGACAGTGGCTGTGCACTTTGGACATGCAGGATGCCTACCTGCATATCCCCATATGCCCTTCCCACCGCAAATTCCTCCATTTTTGCTTTCAGGGGGACCACTACCAGTTCAAGGCCCTCCCCTTTGGTCTTTCCTCGGCCCCTGGAGTATTTACCAAATGCCTGTCTGTGGTAGCGGCCCACCTACATACCCAGGGAGTTCAGGTATTCCCATACCTGGACAATTGGCTCTTGGCGTCCCATCCAGGAGGAACTCCTGCACTCCTTTTCCCTTCCCTGCAGGTTTTCACCAGCCTGGGAATCATCATCAACCAGGCAAAGTCCCATTTGGTTTCTTGCCAACACCTCCAGTTTATAGGGGCGATTCTGGACACGACTATTGGCAGAGTCTTTTTGCCTCAGGGCAGGGTGGACACCCTTCTGACTCAAGCCCGTCTCCTGTCCAGTTGCAGAAGGGTTGGAGCCAGGTCAGTCCTCTGCCTCTTCTGGCTAATGGCGGCTGCCATTCCGACATTCCCACGCGCTCTGTTCCATATGAGAATCTCTCAGTGGATGCTTCGGTCTCAATGGGACCAAACCCTGGACAGTCTAGATCAAGAGGTGCTAGTTTCTGATCCCATGATCAGGAACTTACAGTGGTGGATGGTACAAGAGAACCTATGCCTGGGAGTTCACTTCAGTATCGAATCCCCCTCCCAGACGTTGATGACAGTTGCGTCGGGGGAAGGCTGGGGAGCCCATCTTGGGTCTCACAGGACTCTGGGCAGCTGGTCCAAGTTCGAACAATACCTACACATAAATGTGCTTGAACTGAGAGCAGTCCTTTATGCCCTTCAGGCTCTGCACTCCTTTATCCTTCCTGGTCGTCATCTCATACAAACAGTCAACATGTGCGTTGTCTGGTATCTCAACAAGCTGGGAGGAACACTAGCTTACCTTCTGTGCCGGGAAGCGATCAGAGTCTGGATTTGGGCAACCCAGCATCACCTTCACTTGACTGCAATTCACGTTCTGGGAGTGGGGAAACACACTGGTGGGCCAACTCAGTTGGTCCTCAGCCAGGGCCCACGAATGGGAACTGGATCAAGAAGTCGTAGACATCTTTTGCATTTGGGGAACACCTCAGATAGACCTCTTCGTGTCTGCCCAAAATGCAAAACTTCCCGCCTTCTGCTTGTTCCAGGGCGAGACATTTTTTAGCGGAATGCTCTGTCTCTCGCTTGGAGGGACAGATTTATATATGCCTTCCCTCCTATTCCCTTAATTCCAAGGGTCCTGAACAAACTCTGATTGGAGGGGGCCTGAATGATCCTCATCGCTCCCTTCTGGCCCAGGCAAGTTTGGTTCTCTGTTCCTCAACAGTTTTCAGAGGAACCTTCACTTCCTCTTTCTCTGTCGCAGCAGTTATTGACCCAGGATCAGGGGACCCTTGTTCATCCAGGTCTCGGATCCTTTCATTTACATGCGTGGCTCCTGAAGACGTAGCAAAAGCCCACTTCAAAGTTTCTCTGCTCGTAGCAGGCATCTTGGTAGAAGACAGAAAGCCTTCCATCGGGTCCATCTACGCCATGAAGTGGAAACGGTTTTCGGTTTGGGCCACTTCAAAGGACTTCAAACTTTTCTCATGCTCAGCCAATAAAGTCCTGGATTACATGTGTCACCTCTTTGATCTGGGTCTCAGCCATTCCTCAATAAAGGGCAGCGATTTCAGCCTACCATATTCCCTTCGGAGACTGGACTTTTGCGTAGTTGGAAGTCTGTCAGAATTTCCTCCAAGGGGTTCTCCATTTGAGACCCCCAAAAAAAAATTTGCATTCCTGCTCCTCCTTGGGACTTGAATTTTGTTCTGGAGAAGCTTACCCTGCCTCCCTTTGAGCCAGCAGCCACAGCAGATTTAAAGTTCCTTTCTTTTCTTGGAAGACGCTCTTCCTAGTGGCCATTACTTCTGTTTGGCGCATTGCCGTGCTTCAGGCCTTGATGTGCAAAATCCCATACTTGATTTTCCCCAAGGAAAGTGTGTGATTTTACGTACCAACCCTAAGTTTCTCCCTGAGGTGGTGGCTGAATCTACGCTGAATCAATCCATTGAGCTACCCGCTTTCTTTACGCAACACTACAATCAAGGGGAGTACCTCTTGCATACTTTGGATGTTCACAGAATACTGAGATACTACACCACTCAGACTAAGGATCTCAGGAAACGGATCAGCTTTTTATCTCTTTTGCTCACAAAGAGAAGGCCATGCTGTTTCTAGGCAATGCCTATCTAAATGGTTGGCAAATTGTATCACTTTCTTTCACAACAAGTACAAGACCCTGCCAGGTCAGGTCAGAGGTCACTCCACCAGAGGTCACTCCACCAGAGGAGTAGCTGCCTCTGCGGCTTGTTTTAAGAATGTCAGTGGCAGACATCTGTGCAGCCTCAACTTGGATTTCAAACAACATGAAGTCTTGCTGTATTCTGACATGCAGTTAGCCCCAGCACTTGAACTGCCCTGGAGATGAGTTAAACTATATGCAGAAGCATAGAAGGTTGAGCTCGAGCTTGGATTTCAAATCTGTATGTAGTGCTTCAGAGTGTAACTGATAGATTCTTTACTCTGCCTAACTGTGAAATCGCTCCGGAGATTGCTCCTTCGCTCGGTTCGGTAAAGTGTCATAAAGAGTGTCTGTTTAAACCGATTTATTTTTTTGGTATTTAAAGTCTGTCTATGGGTACAGTAAGTAATGTAGTAGGTAGTGAACTGTTTGTTTTTTGATTTCATTCTGTGGAAATTGTAATTTCTTCGGTTCCCTAGCGGTCGGTCTGGTTGCAACCGACTGTTTCTGTTTGAATTCTTCCTTAGAGTTTGTAGTGGGGTACTGGTTCCGATCGGTTCCAAGAAAACTGACTTTTTACCGGTTTCTTTCCACAACCCATAACACGGTTGGTTACTGATCAGAGAATATTACCTGGCATAACAGCTGTTAAGGGTCATTTTTGTTAGCGTAGCCATGTCTGAGAAACCCAAAAAGAAAACCGGGCCCACTGGGTTTCAACACTGGTGAGTGTGGGAGGCTTTTGCTAAAGCTAATCATCACCTCATTTGTGTGTTGTCTAGAGTTTGACTTTCTTAAAACTGACTGCCAAATCTTTAAAACTTTTCCCAAAGCCAGTATGGATAAAAAAAAATGAGTAGGCTAAAGGAAAGGGAGGCCAAGAAGTCCGCTGACCCAGATGGCCAGCCTGGTTTGGTTGCGGCCGAACCCGAGAAGGTGCCCACTGACCTGGGCGATAGCTCCTCTGGCAAAAGGAGATCTGACTCAGATGGATCGGTTCCAGCGAAAAGAAAATCGGCCATTTCGGATCCAGAACCGTGTACTCCAACCGCTGATGAGATGGCCAAAGAGATGAGAGTTTCTCAGTCGCCTAATAGGTTCCGTCTGAACTGCTGCCTTCGGCCAGGCGGTCAGTTTGGATGGATCCTATTCCATCGGATTACGATCTGGATGCCTGTTTATGAATTGGAGTGGGAGGGGGATGAAGACTATCCAGAACAAGACAAGGAAGATCAAAATGAATTAAAAAGTCCTAGATGTGCCCATTGAACCGAACATCTCCCCAGACAGACCCCCTCAATGTCTCCCCTCCCAGGCTTTCAGAGTCCCCTTCCCACTATTTGTTCTACAAAAAGGTGGCTGAAACTCTCCAGCTGTCTATGGTAGAAGCTGCAGAAGAGGAAGAGGAGCCTGATTTTTGTCGAGATGATGGACATCCCAGAGTCTTAAGAGGCTGTCTATTCCCCTTAACAAATCCTTGGGGAAATGGACAAAAAAGATTCTTCAGACACCAAACACTTTACCTCCAGTGGACAAAAGGATGGACAGGAGGTATGTTATCAGGTTCAGGTACGGAGTTTTTCTACAACCATAGCAGACATGTTGGGGTAGTGCAGGCTGCCGCCTGTGACAAGGCTAATGTACCTATGGCTTCACACCCCCCAGATAAAAACTCCAGGAAGGTGGATGCCATGGCCAAAAAACAATATTTGGCATCCTCTTTGGGACTCTGGCAGGCAAACTATATGGCCTATGCAACCAGATACCAGAAGTCCAGGGTGATACTGTTCCGGAACTGGCCAAAGCAGGCCTCCCCAGCTGGCCAGAGAGCTGGAGGAGGTGGCTACTGATGGGATTGAGGCATCAAAGGTACAATTCCATGCTGCTGTGGACTCAAATGATGTGGCATCACAAGTCATGGCTACATCTGTGTGTCTCAGGAGATTTGCTTGGCTCAGATGTACTAGCCTTTAGCAGGACACCCAAGCTAAGGCCATGGATTTCCCTGTAGTAGGTAATTCTCTGTTTGGGGAACAGACAGAGGCTTGCATGAAGAAAATGGATGAATAAAGGACTACTTACAGGAGTGCTCAAGCCAAGGAAAGGCAAGCCACTCCTAAGAGGCAGCAATCTAGGGGTGGGGCAGGCCTTTTCACATACCTTTCTACCAAGCCCAGGCCGCCTCCTCCCTTCCAACAGAGGGGGTTCTTCCGAGGGAGAGGCAAGAGGGGGATGAGCAGGGCTGCATCCTCTTCCCAGTCCAGCTCCTGCCAAGCAGACACCCTGATGTGTCAGCCCTGGTCGACTCCCCAATTCTAGTAGGAGGCAGGCTGACTACTACTTCAGGCCTGGAAGTCTGTTAGCTCGGACAGGTGGGTCCTGGAGGTAGAGTTGTAGGGATTGCCTCAGTTTCAAAAATTCCCAAAAATGAGGGTCAGATCTTTTCCACCTGCAAACATCTCCGAAACCATTGCTTTAGAAGCAGAGGTTTCCATTCTGTTGACTCTTGGAGCCGTGGAGAGAGTTTCTGCTCCACACAGGGGCAAAGGTCTGTACACCAGATACTTCCGTACCCCAAAAAAGACAAGGGAGTGGCGACCCATCCTAGACTTGAGGTATTTTGAACAAGCACACTTTAAAACCAAGTTCAAAATGGTGACTCTGGGAGTAATTCTTCCCTCTCTAATGCCAGGAGACTGGTTAGCTTCCCTGGACCTCAAGGATGCCTATTTCCATATTTCCATATTCCCATCAGGTGCTCCCACAGAAAGTACCTCAGGTTCGAGTTGCCTTCAGGCCATTATCAGTTCAGAGCTATGCCTTTCAGCCTAACATCAGCTCCAGGGGTGTTTTTTACGGTGTCTTGCAGTAGTAGTGGCCTTCCTCAGAAGGCGGGCATTTCCTATTTCCATTCCTGGACGACTGGCTCATTGTAGGGGCAGTCTTCCGACCAGGTCAGGTCAGCTCTACAGGTCACTCAGGATCTGCTCAGTTCCTAGGTTCCTTCTCAACTTGCCAAAGTCAGTTCTCGAACCAGTACAGCTTCTCACTTTCATATGGAGAGTTAGATACTATTCAAGTAAAGGCATTCCTTCCACTAGCAAGGGTTCAGGCACTTACATATCCCTTCCTCTTTTCATGCTCTGGTTTCTCGCTCAGCAATACATTTTCTTCAGCTCCCAGGTCACATGGTGGCTTCCACTGCAGTGGTACAAGGGGCCAGTTCTAGATGAGTGACATTCAATTCCGTCTAAGATCCTTTTGGTTTCAGAGGAAAGACTCTTACCAAACTGATTCCAGTGACTCAGACTCTGGTCCAGGCTCTCCAGTGGTGGTGGTTGGACCAAGACAATCTCGGGCAAGGTGTCCCATTTCTCAACAAATTCCTTCAGTGGTTCTCACCAGAGGATGCTTCTCCCCTGGGCTGGGAGCCTCCTGGGAGCCCTCGTAGCACAGAGGGTCTGGTTCCCAGAAGAGTCTCTCCTTCATACCAATCTTGTGGAACTCGGGCAGTATTCTTGGCCCTTCAGTTCTTCTCGGACTCCGTGAAGAACATGGTGGTTCCGCTCAGGACAGACACCACCACCATGTGGTGTATTAACAAGGGGGCACTTTGTCTATGGCCTTGTGCACAAAGGCCATGAAAGTATGGTCTCTGGTCTACTCCCTTCAAACTTCCCTAATAGCAGTTCGCCTCCCAGGGAAAGACAATGTGCTAGCAGATGCTCTGAGCAGAATCTCCCAGGGCCATCACGAATGGATCCTGGATCCTCTCATCCTGAAAGTAATCTTCACCAGGTGGGGCACTCCAGAGATGGATCTCTCTGCAGCCCCAGACAGTCATCAGCTTCCCCAGTTCTGCTGCAGACCTCCAGTCCTGGGTACTGTTTCCCTGGATGCTTCGATATTGGATTGGGAAGGCAACTTCCTTTATTCCTTTCCTCTGTTCAGGGTTCTAGTCAAGATTGGGTCACAACCCTGCACAGTGATTCTAATTGCTCCAGACTGGGCCAGGCAACCGTGGTATTGGCAGTCTCATTTCCCCTGTCTCTTCCCAAGAGACACAATCTCTTAACCTCCTCTCAGGGGAGGATCTGGTACCCCAATCTCCAGTCTCTCAATCTCAAGGCCTGGCTCTTGAACAGTTAAGAGTACGCAAGCCCGCATCTCTCTCGGGGAGTTTTAGACATCCTCAAGGGTTCTCAGGAACACTCTACCAGAAAAACTTATTATTATTTTTTTTTTTACTTTATTTCTTTATCTCTCCTTCCCTACTCTCGGAGTCCTCTCCTTCCTTCCTCTCATCTTCCCTGTTCCACCTTTGTGGGATCTGCCCCTAGAGTGCCTCCTTCTCTCCTCCTGCACAGTGGGGTCTGTCCCTCTGGTGGTCCGGGTGGAGCCCGAGAGGCTGTCCTCTAGGGCTGCCGAGAGGTGTTTTTCCATTTTCTTCCCCTGGTTTCCCCTACCCTCTGGGACGTCGAGCGCTAGGACGTACGTCCTGAGTGGTGGCGTGCAGACACACGCCAGACCTCCCGTGCGCCGTCGACGTCCCCCCTCCCCGGCTCCAATGAACAGGAGCTGCCTCCATCCCCTTCAGTTGTCTGTGCTTCCACCGGCTGCGAAGGGGATGTAGAACGCGGTGCGTTCCTGGTTCCCACTCCTGAGGGAGGAGAGCACCCATTGGGACACTCGATCCTCCCTCTCCCCGGCCACCTGAGTCCATTCCTGAACCTGGGTCACCGGCGCAGCGCGAGGTGTGGCATCCAGCGCCTCAACCCTCGGCGCCACTGGGCCGGCTGTACCAGAAAAACTTATAACTCCAAATGGAAAAGATTCAGCATTTGGTGTTCACACAGGAACACCCTGCCAGATGCTGCAGGTATTGCCACAGTCTTAGATTATCTGGTTCACCTTAATGGTCTAGGCCTTAGGCCAGCCACTTTAAATGTTCACCTAGCAGCTGTTTCTCATTTCTGTCAGCAGGGAAGGGCTCTTCTCTGGCATCCCACCCTGTTTTGGGAAAGTTCTTTAAAGGTTTGTCTCCTATCAACCCTCCTTCTAGAGAGCCTACCCCGGCTTGGGATCTCAATATCTGTATTGCTCAGCTTATGCAACCACCCTTCAAACCCTTGGCTTCAGCTGAACTGAAGTACTCGATCTGGAAAACTGTTTCTGGTAGCTGTCACTTCTGCCAGGTGAATTAGTAAATTACAAACCCTGTCAGTTAAACCTGATTTTTATCTCATTCCATAGAGAAGGTGGTCCTCTGAACCAATAGGAGGTTCTGACCAAAGTGGTTTCAGATTTCCATCTGAACCAGTCCATGATCCTTCCTGTGTTTTCACTGATCATTCCTCTTCAGGAGAAAGAAGGTTATACAGTTTGAATGTTAAAAGGCACTTGGCTATTGTATAGAGCATACTAAGGCACATAGGAATGACTGTCTTCAATTGTTCCTCGCTTATGGTGAAGTGGGAAAGGTAGGCCAGCTACTAAAACTATTGCCAGGTGGATTGCAGGCTGTATACAATGCTGTTATACCAAACTGGGTAAAACACCACCTTCAGGCCTGAGGGCCCACTCGACTGGGGGTACAGCAGCTTCTCTGGCTGCTGCCAGATATGTACCTCTACTAGAGATATGCAAAGCAGCCACCTGGAAAACGGTCCATACATTCACCAAGCATTATTCTCTGGATATCCAGGCTAGGAGTGATGCTAGGTTTGGCACAGCAGTACTGCAGAGCTTGTTCCCAAAATAGGTTTGGTACCCTCCTCCATGGAGGTACTGCTTGGTAGTCTGCATATGTCATAATAAAGCAAGACTTCATGTTTGCAGAACAAATTACTCACCTTAGTAATTGTGTTTCTTCTAATGGAGTCTTGCTGTATTCTGACCCCCCCTCTCCTCTCAGAACCTAGTTTTGGGATGTGGGCTGGCAGGTACAGTGTTGCACCTCAGGGTGTGCTACACCCCTCCCCTTTGGGTGGGGGGTTATTATTCTTGTTTTTAGTGTGTGTGTGTGTGTGTGTGTGTGTGTGTGTGTGTGTGTGTGTGTGTGTGTGTACATTCACTCAGTACTGTTTTTTTTTACTATTTTGGGTTCTCAACTTGTCTTTTGGGACCTAAAAATGTTACCTGTTAATTTATTAATTACAATTTCCACACCAGGGGTGAAGTTAGTTGCTCGTAGAATCTGACGGTTACACTCTGAAGCACCACAGACAGAGGTTTGAAATCTGAGCTACAGCTCAACATTCTATGCTTTGCATATAGTTTAACTCTTTCTTCTCGGGGCAGTTCAAGTGCTGGGGCTAACTGCATATGTCAGAATACAGCAAGACTCCATTAGAAGAAACACAATTACTAAGGTGAGTAATTTTTTCTTCTGTGCATACCTTCTGAAACATTACAGTTTGGATATCTCCTCTGCATACAGAGTGGCTCCAGAATGGCTGTTCTTCAAGGGCTTCTGTCCTAAGACCCATTTAGCCAGAGGTTACATGCTATGGATCATTTCTCCTCCCGAGTGCTTTTCCTTGTTCCAGACTGCTCGGGACTCAGTCCTATATGTGAATACCTACTGCAAGAGCCCTCTCGGTAAGACAGTACAGTTACGTAAGAACTTACCGTAACAGTAGATCTTCGAGAGAGGCTCTTGCAGTAGGTATTGCCTTCCTGCCCTCCATTCCCCTAAGCTTTTTGGCTCCATTTCCATTGGGGTGGGGAGATATCCTCTTCTCTTTGTTTTGCCTCTTTTGCCCTTGGCGGAAAGAACTGGAAGGCAGGCATGGGGACCGCCTTTACACTGATGTCACATGACGCGGTCACTCTGATGTGGGTGCAGTCCCCCGCCAGACTGCTACCTAGAAATTTTTCCGTGGGGTCCTGACACCTGGCAGGTCAGTCCTATATGTGAATATCTACTGCAAGAGTCTCTCTCAAAGATCTACTGTTATGGTAAGTTCTTACGTAACTGTACTTTTTCATTCTCATCAGAGTGCTGGTTCTAGACCAGCTTGTTGCATCACTGAAGAATTGCTATGGGATCATAACAGATTTGTTTGTCTCCCCCTCTCTGAATTGGGGCAAAATTAAATCTTCTAGCTTGAGTCCCCATCTTCTGTTGTAAATTAACGGCCCCAGATATTAGTGAGACAGGAATGTGTAAGATATACACCTTGCCAATCGGCAAAGCTCCACAGTGAAGTCATTCCACACGGCTTGCATTCTGGCAACATTCATCCTCCTCAGCCTCCCACATGCATGTGCCCATACCATCACTACGAGAGTCATGGGGTGACTCAGCTTTGTGAAGCACATGGCTTGGAAGCCTGGTCCAGCCATAAAGTGAGTTCCTGCTCCGGAGCAGCAGGGGACCGTGTAGGACTGCTGTAGTCCTGTGGGACTGTTTTTCTTGAAAACAGAAGTCAACTGCTCTTCGCCCCATGCCCCCAACCTGCCTTATTGAGGCCGAGTGCTGGATTAGGGACCGACTTCATTGAGTGGAGGGTTTTCATTAAGGCTGTGACACAGATTTTAGTCTCTTCCCCCAGCAGACAAAAAGGTTTGATTGGGCCCTTCCAAAAATAGAAAAATTAGTGGACTCTCTCTCACTTGGCCTCCAGTAGTTTTGTTAGAGGCCCACAAATTACCAGTTAAAGCAGCATTATGAACGCAGGGATGCACGCTCACCCCAGCACTTTGAGTCTGGAAACCACCTGGCCAGGTTGCTGATAGCAGAAGTAAGCTGCCTGAAACCACTTTTGGGCCACGCTTGTTGGAAAGGGCTAAGGCATCTAAAGTACATTAAAGTAAAGGAGACTGGTCGAAGCCATTAGAATGAAGGGGAGAAGAAGGGAAAACAAAAGGCCTCTACTGCGACTACAGCCATTGTGATCCCCTGCTGCCCAATGCATTGGTGGTGGGGGGAGGGAGAACATGGGTGTTACAGTAGCAGAATTTGTGATTACCCATCCACCATTAGACAAATGGGTTAGGTTCTGAATGCTATGGACCTGGTTGTGTCCCAACATTCTTTGGCCTGGCTGCCTGGAAAACTCTGTGGTAGGGCTGGAATTGGGAATGGTGCCAAGACCTGGGGAGGGGATGTTGATGAATTCCATTGGGGCCTTTCTGACCATCATTACCTGAAAAATCATTGGACTGAAGCCTTTAGGATGCTAATGGAGTACTCTGCTATGGTTAAGAGCTGTCTCAGTGCTCTGATAGCCAACCTGCCTTGTAGCACAGCCTGCAGACGCAGAGCCAAGAGCTACTGTCTTTAGTGAGAATGGGACTTCAGCTAGGCATGGACTTGACAGAAAGAAAAGTGAAAGTACTAACAGACTTTGACACTAAATGGCAGACTTGTCTGCAGTGAAGGTAATTGAAGGGAGTGTCGCCCGCCTCGTAATGTGTGTGGTATGCAAGTCACTTCTGTATTTGAAATGTACAGTGCTTACATTAATGTTTCAAAGGCCATGCATGTTTTTAATTATACTGGCTGCAGATAAAGGGCTTTCCAGACTGTAATGATCTCTGGGACCTCATTTGGACTTGGGATCCTTTTCATAAGTACAGTTTTTTGTAACTGAGGCCACAGCTTTGTTTTTTCCTTTTTGGCAGAATGTTCTGTTTTTCCAAGCCCCCTTCCCAAACCGATTTATCATAGTCCGTGCTATACCTTCTCCATCCAGAAGGGCAGGACTGCAGACTGCAGTTGTCTTCAGTGCCACTTGTAGCTGAGTGGGGGTAAATGAGTATTGTTCAACTCTTCTGGCTTCTGCCAGCTTCAGGGCAGAAAGAAGGAAAGTGCCAGTCCTTTTAAACAGGGGTAGACTTCAGTGATATGGAGCAGATCCTTAAGGGTCACTGGGAGGGGGCAGGGCATGAACACTGAAAGCAGGTGGAAAATTATTAAAGGGGGGCTCAAGAAGCTGGTAGGGCCAGGAAGCCAAGCTTAGTGGACCAGGGAAGTCCAGGAAGCCGTGAGGAGAATAATGCTGCTTATAGCCGATACAGGTGCTTGTGTGGGGTTATGGACAAGGGAGTATGATATGAAGGCTAGAACAGTCACCAGGGTGGTGACATCGCCAAGGTGAGGACAGAGCACAGGTTGGCCCAGGGGATTAGGGAGAGGTGACAAAGGGTTCTTTAGGTATATCTGGGAAAGAAGGAGAGTGAAGGGAGCAGATTGGTAGACTGAGGTTGGGAGGTGGCTGGGAGGAGGTTGAGGAGCAGGTGGGAGGTACTCAACGCATTACTTTGTCTCAGTCTTCACTAGGGAGGATGGTGGGGCTGCACTGTACATGGGGGCAGGCTGAACCAGCAGTTTGGGGGGGGGGTCACGGATGTTGAAATCCCTCTTGGTAGGGCGTGGGAAGATCTCAAGTCCCTAGGAAAGAAGGCGGCACTGGGTCCAGATGGTCTTCATACCAGGGTGCTAAGGGAATTGGCCAATGTCCTGGCAGACCTTTTCAACTCTTCCTTTCGGACGGGGAGGGTGCCTCAAGATTGGAGGATGGCCCACATCGTTCCTATCCACAAGGGAGATTCACGAGAGGAGCTGGGGAGCTACAGGCCTGTCAGCCTGACGTCGGTGGTAGGCAAACTGATGGAGGCCATCTTAAAGGAAAGGCTGGCGGTGTTTCTGGAGGCACGTGGCTACCTGGATGATCTTCATCATGGCTTTGTTCAGGGCAGATCATGTCAGACCAACCTTGTGGAGTTCTACGATTGGGTGATGAAGGTGCTGGAACAGGGCAGGCCAGTGGATGTCCTCTTTCTAGACTTCAGCAAGGTGTTTGATTCAGTGCCATATTCTGGGCTGTTGGATAAATTGGGGAAATGGGGTGGGGGGAACGGATGATCAGCTGGATAGGAACTGGCTAGCTGGGCGCTTTTGGAAGATGGTGGTCGGGGAAGGTTTCATCTCCTAGGAGGGACCTTAGCGGGTCCCACAGGTATCGGGTACAGGGCTCGCTCCTGTTTAGCACTTCATCTCAGACATCAGGAGCGTAACAGTAGTGAGATGAGCCCTTGCCGATAACTCAAGCTGGGGTGGTGGTGAATGGGGAGGAGGGTAGAGTAGCCTTACAAGGGGACCTGGAGACTCTTGAGAGGTGGTCATGCACATGGAAATTGAGGTTTAATACAGAGAAATACAGGGTTCTCCACCTGGGGCCCAGGAACACAGTTCATGTGTACCCCTCGGGAGGGGAGACACTGCAGGCTTCGAGTGGGGAGAAGGACCTTGGGGTGATTGTGGATGCCAAGATGAACAACTCTGAGCATTGTAGGATGGCTGCAGCCAAAGCAAATAAAATGCTGAGGTGCATTGCCTGGGGATAACCTCAAAGCCAGGAGGCTTCTCCCTCTGTATAACTTCCTGGTTAGACAGCACCTTGAATACTGTGTGCAGTTTTGGTGTCCATGACTCAAAAAGGACATTGCAGTCCTGGAGAGGGTCCAGAGGAGGCAAGCAAGATGATACAGGGTCTGGGAGAGAGGGCCTATGAGGAGAGACTTAAGGTGCTTAACTAGTACTCCCTGGAGGAGAGGAGGGATAGGGGGGATATGACTGAGATCTTCAGATACCTTAAGGGGGAAAATGGGGTAAGCCCAGATAGGGCGTTCCAGCTGAGGGAGGGAGGCAGGGGCCACTAGGGGCACCAATTGAGGCTGGTTGGAGGGAGACTTGGGGAGAATCAAGGAGACACTACTTAACCGAGAGGGTGGTGGAACCCTGGAATGCACTGCCTGCAGAACTGGTGGATGTAGATACTGTGGGGGATTTAAGCAGGCATGGACAGGTATAGGGGAAAGTGAAGCTGAGTAGTAGTGACAACCAGAGGAGAACTCAGTAGAGGTTGAGGGTTTCACAGGGAAGCGGGAAGGCAGCAATGGTGCCCCTAAGGGTACCGATCCTTGAGCAGACTCGATGGACTATAGGGCCTACTCTGCTGGTGTTTTAGTATGTTAAACCTGGGGCAGCTTGTGTGCCCATGTGGCTCTGCCACAGGGTTAGCTTGTGTGTCCAGTTGTGTCTGCGCTACCTTTGGGCCAGCTTGTGAAATGGGACCTCTCTGTCTGTAAGCCTAGGTGTCCCTGTTTTGTTTTTGTTTGTTTTGTGGGTCAACTTGTGTACCCAAGTATCCCTCTGCTGCCACTGGGTCAGCTTGTGAAACTGGCATCTCTCTGACCAGCCAGTGAACTTGGGGCTCTCTACTCTGTCAGTGGGTCAGCCTGTGCTCCCAACTGTCGTGCAAGACCTTTGGGTCACCTTGTGTGTACCCAGTTGTCTCAATGCTGCCACTGGGCTTTGTGAATGTCTGTGTGTGTGTGTGTGTGTGTGTGTGTGTGTGTGTCCGTGCTGTGTGTGTGTCTGTCTGTCTGTCTCTCTCTCTCTCTCTCTGAGTTTGTGAGCTTGAGTCTCTCTGCAGTGCCGCTGGGTCATCCTGTGAACCTGTCTGTCTGTGCTAGCACCAGTTCTGATTTTGGACCTGGCTGTCTGTCTGCCTTTGGGTCAGCTTTGTACTCTGTATTCTGCACAGCCTCGGGTCCCTTGTGAAACTGATGCGCTCTGACGCTCTTTGGTTCAGCTCATGTACCTAGGTGTCTCTACATCCCTTCTGGGTCAGCTTGTGAAGCCAGGCTTCTACACGGTCCTGCAGCAGTTAGGGGAAAATGGGCAGACTGGGTGGGCATAGCAGTCCAGTCTGTCGTCAATATGTGTATTTCTAGGTCAGCTTGTGATATCTGGTTTGTCTCTACTGTCACTGGCTTAGCTTGTGAATATGGCTATTGCCATACCTCTCAACTGTCCCTGATTTTGATCCTTTGTCCCTGATTTTTTGTAAGCCTTGTCCCTGATTTGTGAGGCAGGAGGTTGAGAGGTATGGCTCTCGCGCTCTTGCTCGTGTTTTCTCTCTCTCTCTCTCTCGTTACAGTGCTCCTGGATCACCTTGTAAGCCTAGCTCTCTGCAGTGCTTCTGGGTCACCTTTGTGACCCTGGCTCTCTACGCTGCCACTGAGTCACCTTGTGAACCTGTCTCTCACTGCAGTGGCTCTGGGCCACCTTGTGTACCTAGGTATTTTGTGCTGCCACTGGGTTAGCTGGTGAACCTGACTTTCTCTGAACTGCTGCTAATTCAGCCATATCTTTTTGTCTGTTTACTTCCAATAACTAGAGCTGGGGGAAGTTGTTAAAATTCACTCTGCAAATTAATCCGTGAATTGTGCGCAATTTGCAGATCACAAAGCTGTCTGCGAAGTGCGGAATTTCGCCCGCGAATGAAATCCTGCCATTTGTGGGTGAAATCTTTATGATTCCAGGCAAAGTAGAAGTTGCTGAAGGTCGAGAGAACTTCACGGAGTTAGACAAATGCGAATTTTGGCCACTACGTGGCAGCTTCACCCACAAATTTTAAATTTCGCCCCATCTCTACTGAAAACCTTCAGTGGTCTGAGATATGGCATTTGTTCATTTTTATACCATTCAGAAGCTGCATCTCTCTCTAGGAAATGGACAATAGTACTGTTCTGTAATGTTAATTGTCTAATACCTAAAGTAGTTGTACTCATTACCTCCTGGGTGGCCATTTTGTGTCAGGTAAACCGTAGATAGTTTGGACTTCATATGGCACTGTTTGAGCTAATGAGTTGGCCAGCCAGCCACCCACCTGGAAAGAGGAACAGAGACTTGCTCAACTTTAGCCTACATTTTATGTTTTTGAGGTATTATAAGAGTTCCTTTAAATTTTTCCTGTTTTCCTAGTAGTTTCAGGGACCATACGTGGATAAGAGAATTTTACAGGAAGCCATGGGAGAGTCTGTATTTTTGTTCTCTTTTTATGCTGCTTGCGCTGCATGCGCAAAAATCTCGCAAAGCAGCTTTCTCCAGAAGCAGGTTGTGGGGCGCTGGCACTGTTGTGGCCAATGCTCCCACAACCTTTAAAGGCTTGGCCCACTTCCCAATGCTATGGCACGCTGCTGCTAACACTAGTTCAGACAGTGTGCCACAACCTTGTAAAATTTACCGCTGCAATCAGGGGCCACCTCGTCATTGCAGCATCAGCTATTCGCTACAATGAGGAGTGACCCGTCATTGTAGGGCAGAACCTGAACACTGATATTATTTAGAACATGGGCGCCTTGCCGCCATGTTCACAAACAATATACAACCTCCCCGAGAGGGGTGTTCAATCTCGGCAGCATGTGCTCTCCCCACCATGTTTGTTTGCCGACGGGGCTCCAGTACCCATCAGCTTCAGTAGCCCAAGGTTTATGTTATGGATGGGGAGCCCACTCCACGCCAGCATTGTGGGGACGTTTTGTTGTCTCCAACGGGTGCCCAGTCCCCGCCGGCATAATGTAAACCCCCTTTTGTTCTGGTACAACGGGGTGCCTAATTCCCCGCCTGCTACAGCTGCCCCCCTCCCAAAAAAGATTTCTGTTTGCACTTGGGAACCCACCCCATCGCTGCCACGTGCTCCTGTAAAATCAAAATGGTCGAGATGTGGTTCTCCCCCTTCACCCCATACTTTCCTCTGGAGTCTGGCACGACTATCTTCATGGACCGAACACATCTGCACTCTTCAAATCTTTAACTGAGGAAATGCTGTTGCTTGTATAATGGAATAAATAGGGTTTTTCGACTTTGCATATCTCAGGCATTTTTTGGGACTTTTGGCACCAAATTTTCAACATGGGGTTTTTGGGACCCCTCCTCGTGAATTCTGGCACTGTCATGGTGTTGTTCAGCCCTGAAAGGTGATTTCGCGGTCACTGTGCGGAATCCCCTTTTGGGACCGATTTTTTTTTTTTAATGAAATGACAGTGCCAGTGTTCGTGAGGTGAACTCTCAAAAAGCCTATTCTGCAAATTATGTGGGAAAATTCCCCAAAATGACTGTTTTACGAGCATACATTGCTCAGTTGCTATGTATGCTTGTAACTTTGCAAATTTGCAATATTTTCATGCCAGATTTTCAGCATTGCCATTTTGCCACACCACCTTATGAACAGTGCAGCTGTCATTTTTCTCATCCTGGCCGAAATGTGTTTTCGCTCTTCTGGTGCACAATAGTGCGGTCGCTGTGAGAAATCAGTGTTTGGGACATATTAAGAAAATCACACTGACACTGTTCATGAGCAGAGGTCCTAAAATGCCTATGTTGAAAATTTTGTGATGAAACTCCATAAAATGACTGTTACGAGCGTGTGTTCTGCAGGTTCCACACACCCTTGTAAGTTTGCAAATTAGTAATATTTTCACGCCAGATTTTCAACACTGGCATTTGTTCACACGTCCTTATGAACAGTACAGCTGTCATTTTTTTCACATCCTGGCTGAAATGTGTTTCTGCGCTTCTGGCTCAGAATACCGCAGTCGCTGTTGCAAATCAGTGTTTGGGACAGATTAGGATTGAGCAACTGAGGGGGGGAGGGGGAGTGACCGAGCTCAACTGAGCTCTGTCAGGACTGCTTGGATTTCTTTGTGGGCAGGAAAAGGCAGCAGTGCATGCAGGGTCTGAGTACAAAGGCAGCCTGCAGCGTGGGAGAAACAGAACGAGTGAGTGGGGGAGGGAGTGCTCAATTTGGAGCTGTATCATGACTGCGGATTTCTTTTGTGGGTAGAAAGGGTGGCAGTGCAGGCAGGAGTGTAGGCACAGAAGGGCAGCCTACAGCCGGCAGAAATGGAACAGTGAGTGAAAGGGGAGTGAGTGCGCTGGGGAGCTCTGTTGGGACTGCTGCGGATTTCTTTGTGGGCAGGAAAGGCAGCACGCAGGCAGGAGCCCAGCACAAAAGGGCAGCCTGCAGCGCTGGGAGACTCTGAACGAGCGAGTGAGAGAGGGGGAGTGAGTTATCTCAACGGAGCTGTGTTGGGACTGGCGGAACATGTCTTGTGGGCAGACGGCCGCAACGCAGGCAGGAACCTCGTACAAAAGGGCAGCCTTCAGCAGCGGGAGACACAGAACGAGTGAGTGATGGAGGGAGTGAGTGAGCTCAGTGGAGCTGTGGACTGCTGCGGATTTCTTTGTGGGCAGAAAAAGGCAGCAATGCATGCAGGGTTCCAGTAGAAAAGGGCTGCCTGCAGCGGCGGGAGAAACGGAATGAATGAGTGAGAGAGGGGGAGTGGGTGAGTGAGCTCAACGGAGCTCTATCGTGACTGCTGCAGATTTCTTTGTGGCCAGAAGAAGGCGGCAACGCAGGCAGGAGCCCAGTACAAAAGGGCAGCCTGCAGCGCTGACAAATGGAATGAGCGAGTGAGAGAGGGGGAGTGAGCGAGCTCAACGGAGCTCTGCTGGGACTGCTGCAGATTTCTTTGTGGGCAGAAAAAGCCGCCAACAGAGGTGGCAGCCTAGTACAAAAGAGCAGCCTTGCAGCGCCAGCAGAAACGGAACGAGCGAAAGACAGGGCAGTGAGCGAGCCTAAAAGGACCAATGCAATCAACATTTGGCATTGACAAATGCTTTTATATTTGTGCTGCTGTGTACTGCTTGTTGCTTTATAATATATTTGTTTAACCAGTTAATGGAACAATATGCCCAGGGTATATGCTTTTCATGCCACTTAATTTCTGCTTTGTTCAGCTGCCTCCTCTGTTGCATTCCATGCACTTCACCCACTCGACCAGTGTGATGAGTGTGCCAGTCCTTTAAACAGTAGCTGCCATCAGCTACCATTTTCTTTGAAGCAGTCCCTCTGTTCACGATCCATTCTGTTTCACAGAGCAGCAATATGCAAGTGACTTTGGGCATACACCTTCGAGCTCATCCACATTGCCCATTTCTCTGAACACTGGTAGTGTACAGCTTCTGCAATGTATCTCAAGCACCTCTTTGGCTGAAAACTACTGCTTACCTACTCCGGAGAATCAAAAATCACTGAAGTCCATTCATACAGTATTTACATGACCAGTTTCTTGACGAGGTTAACAGCATAACTTTATAGGGATTTCTAAGTTCCAGATCTCGGATTGCTTTCTCTTGGCAGGGATAGGGAGGGGTATGCTTATATTCTGAATACCCCTGAATAATGCTGTTGCATGTACACCGAAGTCAAGTTCCACTTTTTACAAGTACTGATTTAGAGGTTTCTCGTACTCGTTTTCATTGAAGAGTTACTTTACCAGATTAAGGATATCATCTGCTGTATAACCAGATATTTATTTAACTGGTCCAGAAATGCAAATTCTGAGTAGCTGTCAGTTTACTGCAGATTGGAGGCTATTTTGTGCAGTGGCGCATTCTCTGTATAGCGGGAGCGCACTGAGGCATTCAGCCGAGGAAATGGGGGCTACAGGTTTCTCTCTTTTAGGTTAGTTTGCAGTGATGAAGTGAGGGATGGGGCTGGCACCGGACTACAGGAATAATTTTGCAGTGTATTCACTCACTTAGGAATGAAAACTGAGTGGCATACTCTGAGCATTAGCGTCAGTACCCTGCCACAGTCCTGCTTGCACACCAAATGACGTCAACACATTAGCCATTCTTTACACATTAGAGTTGGAAACACAAAACCAAGGCAGAACATAAGCTGCAGTAGGTGTCAGGAAAACAATCTTACTTTTCTAATTTTAGGAGCAACAAAGATCGAAAATGAGAGTGCTCATCACTACCATGTAAGGGAATAATAAAATGTGGTGGATATAATTGTATGTAGCAGTTTTGCATATGCTCTTAAACATTTCCCTGAAGTGGTGGGGGATTTGGGGGGGTGGCCAGACACAGGCTTCCCAGAGGAGGAGGAGGAAATGAACAGTGAGCTACTGGCATTCTGGTGAGCACATAGAGGGGTCAGTACTGCTAAACAACTACTTAAGAGACGGTGCTTGTTGGAAACCCTCCTTTCCTACTAATCTGGTTTAAGTTTTCTGTGACCTGTCACACAGCCATATATATATTGATAGACTTACATCAAGATGACTTGTAATAGCACAAATTGGTTTTATATATTTATGCAATAGGCGTGATAAGATATGTGATAAATCTGTGAGTTGAGCTACTATGTATATAAATGTGAAATCTCACATTTGTACACATAGTAGACACGTCATCACAGATTTATACACATAGTAAACACATCATCATTGGTACAGGCCCCCCATGGCCGACCAGCACTACTTCCAACAGTTTAATTTCCACAACTACTCAAAACAGCACTATCATCCTTCATCCAAGTGAACCCTAAAATGCCCAAAGCATGCTTTTTTTTTTTTTTTTATAACTTGGTGAATCAGTTGCTCCAAACTTGTTTTATAGAATACCATTTGCACTGATTACTAGTCTTCCTCTGATCTGTCACTTTTGCTTTCATGTCGGCTTCCAGCCCATACGCTGCTGCTCCTCTTCCTCTCTCTCCCCCCCAATCTCTACATGCCCCTCTTCTGCACTCCCCCCATATCTCCATGCTGAAGCTGCAATTTAATTCTCATGCTCACCTTTTATCTCAAAGTAAACCTGGGCGAGTTCTGTTTGTGTTGCTGCACCCACTTGCTCCTCTGAAGCAGCACCACTCGCTTGCTCATGAACGGAGCTGTCACCGCAGATAGGACACCCAGAGTGCTCAGTCCTGCTTGGTCACTCACTCACTCACTCACTCACTCAGTCTCTGTAAAGTCCTGACAAAGTGAAAAACTTTTTTTTTTTTTTTTTGGAAAGTCAAAACACTATTCCCTCAGGCAGCTCCCGCTATTTACAGTAATAGCAGTTATCCCAGTCCCGTACATGCTTCACTCTGGCTCACTAGCCCATCTGCCAACCCAACATTTCCTTGCTCACCTCACACTAAAACCCCATTTTACTTTAATGAAACTCGAAGACAATAAAAGTAAAAAATAAATAAATAAATAAACCGCACTTAGTGGGTACACCTAATGGCTAATACAAGGGCTCACTAAACTGAACTGCCATTTTCTTCAATTTTTTTTCGAGCAAGTCGCCCCTCCGCCAGTCAGAGATAACACTGTCATGTCAATGCCCAAGTCCATGATTAAGTGTCCATGGCAACGGCACTCTGTAAAAGCAGAAAAGCACTGTATTATCAACAAAACCCCCACAACTATTAAAATTTAAAACACCAAAGCATAATTAAAAATAATACACTAACAAGGGACCATCTGTGGCACAGGTCGAGGTCCTTGTGTAACCAGGCCGACATCCAGAGGTACAAAATGTCTAGAAACAACTGCACGAGGGCTATTCATGCAACTAAAATCAATATTATAAGGAAGTGCTCTCTCGGACCTGGAATGGTGGCAGAAAATTTTGATTAACATTAGAGGTCACTGGGAGAGATCTCAGATCTGCCCCTACCATGCTTAACATTGATGGTGTACCTCACTTGACACCAAACTTATTGCCAACACTTTTAATAATGCCTTCATGGACCTGAGTGGTGTCCTGCCACCTGGCTACTTCTCTCACCCTCACAAGTGACTACTCTTGGAAAGAGAGACTGCACCCTTCTCATCCTGCTTTCTACTTCAAAACCCTCTCAGCCCATGAAGCCAGGAATTACCTACTCAAGGTATTGGGGAAATCAAGATTTAGTGGTGACACCCTGGATCTTAAGTTTGTAGCCCTTACGCTGGATGAAATTCTGTCTCTCTTCTAACACATTATTAACATGTCACTTAGATACTTTCAGTTTCCTCAGAAATGGAAATCTGCCACTGTGACACCAGTTCATAGTCTGAGGATTGCACAATTACTAGGAACTACAGGCCTAGCTTTAACCTGCCCCCACTCTCTTGAGCGTGTAGTATGACCAACTGGTTGAATAATTAGAAAAATATCAGCTGCATTGCCCGAGATCAACAGGGGTTCAGAAATGGTCACAGAACCACTACCACCCTTCTGGAGTTACAGGCTTTATTCACCACTCCTTGGATCAAGGACACCTGGTCAGTGCTGCATTCATTGATTGATTTAACCAAAGCTTTCAACACAATGAATCATGCCCTCCTGGCTCTAACAGCTTACCACCATTGGCATAGCTTGTGACAGCGTAGCCTGGTTTGAATGTTACCTGCACAACTGTACACAGCAGGAGAAGATTGGTAACACCCTTTGGATAGCAGACCTGTCCTGTCTGAGTTCCTCAAGGGTCCATCTTGGGCCTCTTTATTTAGCATTTTCCGCAGCAACCTTCCTTACTCCTGTCAGAGTCGCATCCTTTTATATGCGGGGATGATGCTGTCCTGTTTACCAGTGATCCAGACCCTAAGGTTCTTGAATCTAGGCTAGAGGAATTTCGTAGTCGTAGAAAGATGGTTCCATAAGCACAAGTTTGTTATGAATTACAACAAGACTAAAACTATGCTGTTCTTCAGCTCCAAAAATAGGCACAGAACTTACCCTCTTTCTATCACCAACAAAGAGGGCTCTCCTCTGGAGCTAGTTCAGCTCTTTATATATCTAGGGATTACTATTGACAGTACGATGACCTATGCCTATCACATTGACAGCATTGCTAAGGCTGTTAACACCTGCATTGGGCTACTTTATAGGCATATGCAATGTTTGACCCTAGAGGGTCATTCAAAGCTCTCATCTCACTTATTGATTACGGCTTATCAATCTATGGATCAGCTACTGAAACAGCTCTTCGCTGCATCATAGTTGCACTCCAACAAAGCATGCCAGCTCCTCACTAGCTCAACCCATCTGTCCCATACATGCGACATGCACGCTCAGGCTAACTGGCTCCAATTCAAAGGTAGACTCATGTACCAAACATGTTTACTGTACAAAAGTAAGCTTAGGCAAATGCCCCAGCAGTACAAAAGCTTTTACCCAACTATCAACCATCGTTGCACCAGAAGCTCTACTACTAGCCAGATTTTTATTATACCCCGCTGTCGCACTTCTCTGGGACAAAGGTCCTTTGCCTACCGTGCCCTGCTATGGATGAACTCGCTGCACCATGACATCACTTCAGCATCAACCTTGGGCTCCTTCAAGGTTAAAC
>JADMNL010000023.1:320092500-320182500 GCA_016271365.2 Neoceratodus forsteri
CGGTCGGAACTGCCCTTCAGATTACGATACGATGCTTTCTGTGAGGAGTGGGAGGGAGACTATGACTACGACCAGGGAGGTCTAGATATGCCCATTGAACCGGACATCTCCCCAGACAGGCCCTCGGGTATCTCCCCTCCCAGGCTTTCTGAGTCCCTTCACACTTCTTGTTTTACAAGAAGGTGGCCAACTCCTCCAGCTCCCTATGGTTGAAGTTGCTGGAGAGGAGGAAGAGCCTGATTTTTTGGAGACGATGGACATCCCAGAGTCCAAAAGGTTATCTCTTCCTCTTCATAAGTCCTTGGGAAACTGACACAAAAGATTCTACAGACACCTAACTGTTTACCTCCTGTAGATAAAAGAATGGACAGGAGATGCATGTTGTCAGGCTCAGCTGCGGAGTTCCTTTGTTCATATTGCAGCCATGTTGGGGTAGTGCAGGCTACAGCCTGTGACAGGGCAAACCTTCCTTTGGCTTCACACCCCCCAGACAAGGACTCCAGGAAGGTTGATGCCATGGCCAAAGAACTATACTTGGCATCCTCTTTGGGACTCAGGCAGGCAAACTATATGGCCTGTACAGCCAGGTACCAGAAGTCCAGGTGGCATATGGTTCTGGAACTGGCTAAAAAGGCCTCCCCCCAGATAGCCAAAGAGCTGGAGGAGGTGGCTGCAGATGGAATTGAGGCATCCAAAGTACAATTTCACAGTTCCCCAGGATGCCTTCATTCTGGACTGGAAGGGCAGGTTTCTCTATGCCTTCCCTCCTTTCCCTCTCCTGTTCAGAGTTCTGATCAAGATAAGAACTCAACCCTGCACAGTGATACTGGTGGCTCCAGATTGGGCCAGACAACCCTGGTATCCTCTACTGCTGTCCTTGGCTGTTTCACGTCCCCTGTCTCTTCCCAGGAGATACAATCTTCTCTCCTTCTCCCAGGGGTGGATCTGGTACCCCAATCTCCAGTCTCTCAACCTCAAGGCCTGGCTCTTGAAGAGTTAGAATATGCAGCACTACATCTCTCTCAGGGCATTCTGGATATTCTGAAGGGTCTCAGGAAACCTTCCACTAGAAAAACTTACAATTCCAAATGGAAGAGGTTCAGTATTTGGTGCTTTCAGAAAGGTATTGTGCCTAATCTGCAAGCATGTCCACAACCTTAGATTATCTAGTTCATCTGAATAGTCTAGGCCTTAGGCCTGCCACGTTGAAGGTTCATCTAGCAGCTGTCTCTGCATTCCTTTCAGCAGGAAAGGGCTCTTACCTGGTGTCTCATCCTCTCTTCAGGAAGTTTTTCAAAGGCCTGGTCCACATTAACCCTCCCTTAGGGAGCCTACTCCGCCTGGGGGTCATAATGTCTGCATTGCTCAGCTTATGCAGCCACCCTTTGAGCCTATGGCTTTGGCTGAGTTGAAGTACTTGACCTGGAAAACTGTGTTCCTGGTAGCTATTACTTCTGCCAGGTGGGTTAGTGAAGTACAGGCCCTGTCAGTTGAACCTGACTTCATATCCTTCCATAGGGATAAAGTGTTCCTCGGAACTAATAGGAGGTTCTTGCCTAAAGTAGTATCGGATTTTCACCTAAACCAGTCTATATCTCTTACTGTGTTTTTCACTGACCATTCTTCTTCAGGGGAAAGATTACAGTTTGGATGTTAAAAGGGCTCTTAGCTACTACATAGAGCATACTAAGGAACACAGGAATGACTGTCTCTTCAATTGTTTCTCACTTATGGTGAAGTGGGGAAAGGTAAGCCTGCCACTAAAAGATCTATTGCCAGGTGGATTGTTTCTTGTATACAATTCTGCTGTAACAAATTGGGTAGAACACCCCCTATAGGCCTGAGGGCTCACTCCACTAGGGGTACAGCTGCTACTCTAGCTGCAGCCAAAGATATACCCTTGTTAGAGATCTGTAAAGCAGCCACCTGGAAAACAGTAGATATATTCACCAAGCATTACTCCCTGGACATCCAGGCTAGTAGTGGTGCTAGGTTTGGCACAGCAGTACTGCAGAGCCTGTTCCCAAAGTAGGTTCTGCATTCCCTCCTCCATGGGGAACTGCTTGGCAGTCTGTATTATGTCTGAATACAGCAAGACTTCATGTTGTTTGAAGAAAAAATTACTCGCCATAGTAATGTTGTTTCTTCTAATGGAGTCTTGCTGTATTCAGACTTCCCCTCCTGCCTCCCCTCTCAGAACCTGTTTTTGGGAAGTGGGCTGGCAGGTACAGTGTTGCACTTCAGGGGCGTACCTTGTACCCTCCCTCGTGGTAGGGTAGCTGTTATGTTTATCTTTCTTGTGTTGCATAGCTTAATTTGTCACTACCTTGTTTCTTTTTGGGTTCTCAACTTGAGTCTTCTTTGGACCCCAAAATATGTTTCCTTTTCACTATCTGTTTTCAGTTTCCATATATTTTAGTGCTAGTTAGTTGCTCGTAAGAATCTGCGGTTACAGTGGAAGTACGCAGACTGAGGTTTGAAAAACGAGCTCAAGCTCAACGTTCCATGCTTCTGCATGGAGTTAACCTTTCCTCTCGGGGCAGTTCAAGTGCCGGGCTAACTGCATTATGTCTGAATACAGCAAGACTCCATTACAAGAAACAACATTACTATGGTGAGTAATTTTTCTTCTTCACTTATACTGGATGCATGTTACAGCCATCACTAAAACTATAAACCAAAAATTGGTGTCTCCTCTACATCTGTCCGTCCTTACATTGACCTCATACCTCAAGATTGTGGATGCCACACTCCTGCCCCTCCTTATGTATGGTGTTCCATTACTACTCTCTGCTTCCACATCATACTATCATGCCTATCACAGGCTTACCATAGAGTTGGCAGGTTTGCTGTCTGGGCCAGTGCTCGGCACCATCACTGCGATGTCCTGTCTGCCCTAGGATGGCTACCCTATGAATTTAAATTACGCTATGCCATATTAAGCTTTATACATAAGCTTATATCTCTTCACTCCTCCTTGCCTTGCTGATATTCGATGTAGTCTCCCTCGATGTACCCTCAGATCTACCTCCTTGCCTCTTCTTTCATTGCCAAACTTAAGACTCTCTCTGGCTCTGAGATCGTTTGCATTTTCTGCTGTGTCCCACTGGAATGCTCTACCTCCTTCTATACTGGTCTGCACCTCCCTCTCTCAATTTCAAAGGTCGCTGTTAACTCGCCTAACTGCTCCACCTTGCTCCTGCTTCCGCTGACTCCTAACCCCTGTTTACTTCTTGCACGATTCTCCTAGCAAAACTTCTCTCTCTCTCTCTCTCTCTCCTGCTGTCCAAGACCCCCCAAAAAATATGTAAATGATGTCTGAATGTTTGTAAGGTTTTGTTGACTGCTTTAAATTGCTTAATTTTGCATAATTGAATGTAGTGGATGTACTCTCTTACTGTGTGACTGACTCTGCTTTAGATTGCTTATTTTACATAACTGAATGTAATGGATGTACTCTTTCTGTATGACTACTCCTTGTGTAATTTCTTGTCAATGAATGCACTATCAGTGTACTGCATTTCCTGGGTCACCTCTGAAAAAGTGACCGTCTTGTCTCAGAGGCCTACCTGGTTACCAAAATTAATTTGTGTGTGTGTTTGTAATTTCTGTTTAGCCCTCTCACTGCACTGTCACCCGACTCTGGCCCCGAGGACCCCCACTGAGCCTTGGCTTACCCACAGGCAGGAGGAGACTGGGAAGATCCCTGAGCCCCACATACCTTGAATCTCATTGGGGTCCTCCTCTGACCTTCTCTGTGGTGTCGAGCTGGGGCTGAGCATTTCCTTGCACGCTTCCCTAGAGGCGTGACATGCACTGATGTCCAGGATTACACCGTCTGTCATGCCCCCACCCCTTCCCGGAATGGATTCGGCAAGCTGTACCTCTAGCCACTGCCAGAGGTCAGGCACGCACAGAGTCTGCGTATGCCTCCATCCCTCGCAGGAGATGAGCAGTACCTACCTCTGACGCTCAAGCCTCCAACCCTGACCAGCCCTCCGACCCGGGCCCTTTCCTGAACCTGGGTCACGAGCGGTAGAGCTACCGCTGCACCGGCGAGCCGGCAAAAAATAAATTTTTTTTTTTTTTTTTTTAAATTAAATGTTCCTCAGCCTCCAGGTGAAGACTTGGTACCAAGAGAGTCTCCTTTTTTTGATCCTGGAAAAGGCAGTTGACATGTTTCATAAGAATCAAAAGGAGCAGAGAAAATATGGTGGAACTGATATATTCTGCATTGAAAATATTTTGTGCATCCAGCGGTGGTGGCATATTCACTGAATATAATTTTCACAGATGCCAGGTCACCACATCTGGTGCTTTTTTGCTGATGACAGTTTTACACTAGGCATATCTAGCATAAATTAATTATATGACTGTGTTCATTAGTCTCTCCTTTATTATTCTGTGGCATTTATTTATATTTACTTATTTGAAGTGCTTTCCTCACAGGTTTGCTGTGCAATACAGACTTCTATTGAGCAACCTGCTGCTGCTTAAGATGATTATTTTTCCTCTGTATACCCAACCACATTCCTGTATGGTGCACTCACTCACTCGTACGTTTTCCTCCTCAGGGTAATTATTTTAAATACTGCAGCCAGCCCTTGGATTAATGTCCAGTGCTTGTCACCTGCTAAACTAATGAGCATTTGTAGCATGTAATCGTGTTGCTCAGCACATTTGTTCTCACAGCCTCCTGCCAGGCTGCAGCCTGTTCTATGACCGAAGTAGTGGTTCACATTTCCCTGAGTTGGTGTCTACCTCCTGGACTTGCCCTCATGCCACAACAGGGTAACACTTTTCTCAAGGGAGCCAGCTCTCTCACTTCACAAGCGATAGGTGCCACACAGTTGCCACTCTGTTACATAAGAGCAACCGCTCTGTAAGCAAGTATTCGGGCTGACACGTTTTAAAACTGTATGAAGGAATACAGTTCCACTGATGGCAGATAAGTACTGTTTTACACACTGCAGGCTGGTCCTTCCTACAGTTACCATTGGACCACTAGGGTGTATGCTAGCCAGTGCACCAGGCTTACTTGCCCATGGCTACCAGATACTGCATATCATTTCATTCTTATTTAAAGGACAGTTGACCGAAAGCAATCTTTCTTTTTTTTTTTTCTTCTATTTATTCTTTTAGCCCTGCCTGCCGCCTGGTGTATTCAGCCGGTCCGCGGGCCCGACTCTGCTGCCCCTAATCGGCCTCGGGTCCTCCGATACCGATGGCTTACCCCTCATGGCGGGGCTGCGGCACTCCCCTTGCATGCCGCAGACTTGTAACTAGGTCGGAGGACTGGCCTGGAGAGCACATTTGAAGCCGTGGCAAGCTTCATTAGTGGCGGCTTGTCAGTAGAGTTTTTTCCGTTTTTTCCGGGAAGCGGGGTCGTGCAATGACTCCTGCGTCTGCCCCGCCTCCCTGTACAAGCCAGTGCCGGTAGCTGTGTGACTCCTGGCCTCCGCCAGGGGTCATCCATGCTCCGGGCACATTCCCCACCCTCCCACCAGAAGGAGAGCGGTCCCTAGGACGCTCCATCCTTCTTCCCCCGGCCGACCCTCCAGCGACCCTGGTCCTGCCTCGACCTGGGTCGCCCGGCCGCATGCGAAATCCAACTGCTGTGTCGACTGGCCGCCACCGAAAGCAATCTTTCAGTCAACCATGCAAGAGTAACAATATTTTCCTGTTTTAAATATTTCACTTTCATATTATTTTTATGGATTATATCCATTCAGGAAAGATAGTGAAAATAAAATGAAAGCAAACATTAGTTCTACAGTATCGTTCTTCACTATCTGCTTTATACCCCTCAGAAACATTCATGTCTGTATCCACTCTCCCCCACCCTCCTGACGTTCAGTTGAGTACAGGACATGTTGAAGTTTGCCAGGCTCTTCTCGTATGTCTGTCTCTGCTGCCCTTGGATCATCCAGGTGTCCCTTTGCTACACTGTCTCCTGTCTTTTTCTTCAGGTATGGGATCCAGAACTGGGTGTTGGCGCAGTACTGAAGATGTGGCCTCACCAGGGTCCTGTACAGAGACAGAATCACCTCACTCTTCCTACTGTCAAATCCCATGCCTATACACCCCAACATCCTAGTTTCCTTGCTGTATGCCCTGTGGCATGACCCTGAAATTTTGCGACTGTCACTGATGATGATCTTGAGATCCCGTTCCTTTCTTTGCTGTCGTCCTCCCACTCTCCATTCAGTACTCTTTGTGTGGTTCCTTATGTCAGTGTCTGTTAACCTTGCTGTTCTTGGTGTTAAACGTTTAGTTGCCATATTTCTGACCATCTTTACAGCTTTTCCAGATCTTATCATTCCCTGACTCCCCTACTTCCTATCTACCCTACTGCCTAGCTTTGTGTCATCCGCAGAGACCTATGTTTCCTGGTACATCTTCCACTTCTTCACTGGTGAACAGAACTGTCCCAGGACTGGACTTTATGGTACCCTACAAGTGACCCCCAGCCTCTGATTTTTTTCCCCATTTACCAGAACCCTCTCTTGCCTTCCCTTCAACCAGTTCCCTATTCATAGACATTACTCCAGTTATATGGCCTCTAATTTCTTCACACATCTCCTGTGCAGCACATAATGAAAGGCCTTTCTGAAGTCCAGGTACAGTTCATCAATACCCTGACTGCTCTCCACTGCCCTGGTGATCCAGTCAAATAAAACTATCAGGTTAGTCTGGCATGATACAAAAATTGAGCAGTCACAGACTTTGAGTAGCACTACAACAAGCGTGTGTGTGTGTGTGTGTGTGTGTGTGTGTGTGTGTGTGTGTGTGTGTTTTGGGGGGTGAGGATGAACTTTGATCTCCATTTCTACATGTTGTGATGGATAATGCATTGTACAAAACAGTTAGGAAATTGAATTACTTAAGCTTCAATTAACAGAGCCCACCACAGGTACCCAGGGCCTCCAACTGTCATTAACAGACCCCATACACCCAAGTAGAATTCCCTCCGATTTGATTTGGCTCCACAGCAAGCACTGCACATCAGCTTCAGAGACAAGGAGAGGATGAGGTGGTGCTCAGCAGGCGATACAAGTATTTAGGATGTGTCTGGCTTTGGGAGTCGGGGAGTATGTGGGCGGCACATGGGGGAACCTGTAACATAGTTGGTGTCTCTCCCCCCCCCCCCGCACTTCCCTGTCATTCCTCATGAGCCCAGTCCACCTCTAATGGTCAGTGGCAGCTCCAGCCTTCCTCTGGTGTATGGAGGGCTTGAAGATGGCAGTGGGCACAATCTGCATTTAAAAAAAAAAAAAATCTATACAGTGTAGGAGATGCAGCCATCCAAAACAGACTGCCATATCCCTGATCCTCTGACTTCTGATTGGAAGCCCTTCTGGCCCTGCTCCTCCTCCTCCCAGACCATTCCCCTGTCCCAGTGGTGACAGACAGAAGTAGCAAGGGAATGTGAATGACACAGACAGGGAAGGCTACATCTGAGTCGTAGGGGGTTAGATCTGCATGGGCCAGCAGTGCGCAAATTGTGTGTGTGCAGGTGCTTCTGTGAATCAGGCCCCTAAGACCCTTGCCTCAGTTTCAGTGGCACAGAAATGAAAAATTCATATTGCAAGAATCTGAAAACTCTGCAGAAAACTAGGAATAATGCCACAGAATTCTGGGCTGAAGTTACACGGAGAACTAGGGGCCCTGCTGATAAGATGAGTTTGGGAATATCTGTCTTTGGGGAGCCTAATTTACCTATGGATGCATACCAGCATTGTTTCATTTTCTAGTTGATACTGATGTATGCCCATAGGCATCAGTCGAGACGGGGACTTTTTATAGACTGTGTTATTACAGAATAGCTGGATCCTTTGGACCAGTCATGAAAAAAGAGCAACTCAACTGGGCCAAAGCAAGGGGCAAAGAAACCATTCACAGAGTGTCAAAGGGGAACACAGCAGGCCTTATCTAATGGCCAAGAAACAGTTTGATATGTCTAAACAAGAATACCAAGGACCATTAATTTGTTTGCTAGGTGTTAAATTGCACACCAGGGGTCTTAGAGTGTGTCCAGTGTGAGCACTCCAATGCCCTAAGGTAGGGAAAGGAAGTAATAATTTACACTATATCCTGTGATGTGACTGGAAATAAAGTTGTAACTGGCTAATAAAATCAGTAACCGTAATGCTTGGAATCTGTAACACTATTGCTTGTAACCTCCGGTATTCTGTGGGCTGAGGTGTGAGTGCATGCATGCCGTCTGGCTCTTCCAACCAAACACTTCACAATGCCATGACCTCACATTTTATGTCTGAGCTCCTTCTCACTCTTATTTACTATTTCAACTCCATGCCACTGTAGATCACAACAGAAATTGTGTTCTCCGGTGGACCATGGTTGCAAAATACATTGGTGTGGTGATGAGAATCGAACCCCAGCCTGGTGCTGTTTTTCTCCTGAACAACCATGGAGGTGGGTTCAGTGTCGCCACCAGGCTGGCACAGCAGGTGGTGTCATCTTGCTGTGTTACTTCATTTAGTAACAACTAATGTCTGCAGCAGTATAGCTGGGGACGTGTTTTGTTGGAGGAAAAGAATGTAAGTTTCTCCAGTAACGGACTTCAAGGTTTATCAAAAAGAACCCTGAACGGTTTTCTGATTGAGTGGTATGCTGCTCCAAGGACACTGGACACTTTCAGGAGCTCCTTTATGCCTTCAGAACTGGTTTGCCTGTTTCAGTCATGGGCGTGCTTTCCCTGTGGGCTTTTTAATCTTTACAATTTGTCTTGCAGTCTGTAGAATTGATATTGATTTACGTGGCCACCTCTGTCTGGTGCTTTCTCCCTGCCCTCTTTCTGTTCACCAGAAACTGGTGCCAGATCCAGTACTCCTCTGAACATACACTCCCACCACTTTTCCAATGTTCTGACACCAGTTCCTGCATGCTGGACCCCCCCACCCAATCACCAGCACACAGTGGTTAACTTGTTTCTGGTAGTTCTCGAGTGGTCAGAAGTTAGTCAACTGGGTGGCAAACTGGTTGATGGGCAGACAACAGAGAGTGATGGTAAATGGTATACAGTCAGAAGAGATGCAAGTCAAAGTGGGTACCTCAAGATCCGTCTGGGGCCAGTCATCTTCAATATCTTCATTAGTGACATTGCAGATGGACTAGAGGGTAAGGCTCGTCTGTTTGCAGATGACACCAAGATTTGCAACAGAGTAGATGATCCAAATGGGGTGGGCAGAACGAGAAGAGATCTGGATAAACTAGCAAATGGTCAGAAGAGTGGTAACTGGGATTTAATGCAAAGAAGTGCAAGAGCATGCACATAAAGAGAAACCCTGAAGCCACCTATAGGCTGGGAGAGGAGTTGCTGCAGTCACAAAGGAAGAAAGAGACTTGGGCATCATCATCACCGATGACCTGAAATCTTCAAGCAGACCTCTAAAGCAGTAGGTAAGGCTAGCGGGATGTTGGGGTGTATCACAAGTCGTAAGAGGGGGGTAATAATCCCTCTTTACAAGACACTGGTTAGGCCCCATCTGGAGTACTGCGTGCAGTACTGGAGGCCACACATTCACAAGGACATTAACCAAATTGAGGCAGTCCAGAGAAGGGCAACCAAAATGGTTCAGGGACTGCATCAGAAGACATATGAGGACAGATTAACGGAGCTCAATATATATACCCTTGAGCAAAGGAGGGAGAGAGGTGATATGATTGAAACATTCAAACACCTTAAGGGCATTGACAAGGTGAAAGAGTCTTAACATGTTTAAATATAAGAAAAATAGCAGGACAAGATGACATAGTATGAGATTAGAGGGAGGCCGATTAAGGGGGAATGTGAGGAAATTCTTTTTCATAGAAAGAGTGGTGGATGCATGGAATGGCCTACCTCAGGAAATGATGTCTATGACTACAGCGCAGGGCTTCAAACAGGCATGGAATAGGCATAAGGGAGCAATACAGATGAGTATGAATAGATAGGCCACTGACAGAGCAAAGGCCGATGACACATTTATAAGGTAGAAAAAGAAAGCTGGGCAGACTGGATGGGCCTTGGCGGTCCCATTAACCTCTTCTTGCTGGACCTTCAGGAGCTGGTCAACAAGGGGTGCAAGCATCTAAGTCCCAGTTCCACATGGCTGTGGACTCCAATGATGCAGCTTCCAGGGCTATGGCTTCTGCTGTATCCCTCAGATGTTTTTCCTGTCTCGGGTGTACTAACCTGTCCCGGGACACGCAGAATAATGCCATGGATTTTCCTTTGTCCAGAACTCTCTGTTTGGGGAGCAGATTGAGGCATATATGAAGATGAATGAGTACAGAGTGGCATACAGGAGTGCTTCAGCAGAAGAGAAAGATGCCACCCTCAGAAGCAGCAGGCAGGGGCAGACCTTACCCCATGCCTTTCCACCAGGCCCAAACTTTCCCTCTTATCAGCAACCGGGGGTTCTTTAGAGGAAGGGGTGCTGGCAGGCTGCTTCCCCCCCACCAGTCTGCTACCCCAGCCAAACAGACACCCTGAAAGCTCTGTTCGGGCCAAGATCCCCTTACTCCCTGTTAGATAGGCTGACCTACCATCTCCACTTCCAGACAAACGGTCCGGTGATAGTAGGTCAGGACTTGCTCACTTTCAAGGTGCCCCAAAACTGTCAGCAAGAATTTTCTCTTCCCCCCACCCCAAAGGAACATACAGTTCGATTCCTGATGCAGTACATAACTAAATAGGTTGCACATAACAGTTGAGGGTGCCACCCCTCTTAATGCACGCAGTTATAAATTCGTGCCACATCTATTAGATGCATCATGGAGGGATCATCACATGTACTTAATAACTTTAATGTCCAGTAAATTGCTGTTGGGTAGCCCATGAGCGGCATGGTAATGTCCCAAAACAATTAACATTCAGTAATCCCTATTTCTGTCTCCTATAAAGAAGAAATTTGAACCATGCACATTACAGGTTGAAATAACCTCAAATGAGGTTTTAATTCCTCTTTAAAACTGAAGCAGAAGAATCCCCACAACCCAACAAAATTACTAGCATTTTATCTACTGCATATAACTACATTTATTCTCTTAATAATCAAGAAACTGATTAGCTACATTTCAACTGGTGCAGAACTGCTTCCCAAAACTAACTCCTTAAGATCATTCTTTATTGGAGAGGTATAGTTTAAAGTCTCAAAAAGTCCCCTCTTCTCCCAACATATATATTGATTTCCCAGTAACTTGTTTAAATGTAGATTAGATTTCTTTACCCCCAAAATTAGCACAGTTCCGTGTAAAAGTTCGAGAAAGGAAAGAGAAAAGAATTCAATATTTACTGAGCAGGCCTATTCAAAGGTCCATAGTAGTTTCATCCTCCGATTCTTGGTCCGATGATGTCGCTCAGCGATTAGAAGTAGCTGCGTGCGTTGAACCCATTTCTGGGCTTCTGCTGGGTCGGAAAACGAGTATACTCTGCCTTGATGCAAAATCCTCAGCTTAGCAGGGAAGACCATGCTGTGCGCAATGTCTGCTTCTCGCAGGAGTGCCCTCACTCCATCGAACCGTTTTCTCTTCTGGTGAGTCGCATAACTCGGGTCGGGAAAAATTGCAATCTGTTGGCCATCATGAAGCAGGTTACGTCGTCTTCTCGCCAGTGCTAGGATACAATCTCTTGATCCCGGTCCATCCAAAACAGCTACATCTGCTCTGGGAGCCTCGGAGTTATCTTGTCGACCCCTGTAGGCAACTCTGTAGGCCTTTTGGACATTGATGCTCCCCTCTTGCTGCGATTGCTCCAATTGTGACTCCAGCCACTCTTTTACAAAAATGGGTAAGTAATCACCTTCACATCTCTCTGGCAAACCAATGATTCGTATGTTTGAGGAGTGAGCTTGGTTTTCTAAGGATTCAATTCTGGTTCTCAGTGGGTATTTTCTTTAATCAGACCGCTCGTAGCTCCAAGGGCAGCCGCTGCTTGTTGCTTGGCCTCTACTGATTCTGTTTGTAATCGGGGTAGTTTTGTCTCCAAGATAGTAACTCTGATCCCCAAAGCATCAAACTTTTCTGATAGGGTTGTTACTGAATATATCGGTCTGAGTTTTGTTCCGATACTTTGGAGAGTCTCCGTACCTGCGTCTTCCGTTGTAGATTCCATGCAGCCCTGTGCTGATCTTGTGACCAGAGGAGTGGAAGCATTTTTACTTTTTGCTCCTTCCTGCTGTGCCTTGTCTGTCTTGGGATTGCCCATCTTTGTACCCCTTCTCTTCCTACGCCTGTTGTTGCTTTCAAAATTATAATTATCTCTCAGTAGAATACTTTTATTTTGATGAATTAGTGTGAGGAATTCAGAGCTTCGGCCAAAAACCATCATCTTGCTCAGGCTCAACAGCGCCCCCCCAGCAAGAATTTTTTCAGACCTTCCAGCACTGCAGGGACAGCTCAGCTAGAGGCAGAGGTTTCCACACTTCAGTCAAGAGCAGAGGAACATGTGCCACATCAGCACAGGGGAAAAGGACTGTACTCAAGGTACTTCTGGCAACAAAGAAAAATGGGGAGTGGCGGCCCATTCTGGATCTCAGATTCTTAGACATCTTACAAGGCCAAAATTCAAAATGACAACCCTGGCTACCATTCTGCCTACTCTCAAGCAGGGGGATTGGCTGGCACCCCTAGGCCTAAAGGATGCTTACTTCCACATCCCCATCAGTCTCTCAGTAAATATCTCAGATTTAGACTGCCCTCAGGCCACAACCAATTCAGAGCTATGCCCTTTGGCCTGACATCGGCACCAAGGGGGTTTACAAAATGTCTGGCAGTAGTGGTGGCATTCCTCAGAAGGCAAGGGGTTTCAGTTTACCCCTATCTGGACGACTGGCTGCTGGGTCAGTCCCCCCCCCCAGCAGGTCACAGAAGCCCTAAAATTCACCCAGGATACTCTCCGCTCTGTGAGGTTTTTGGTAAATCTTCAAAAGTCTGTCTTAACCCCTGTACAAGTACTAGACTTTATAGGAGCAGAACTGAATACCATTCAGGCAAGGGCCTTCTTGCCCGTTGCAAGGGCACAGACCCTCATAGAATTGGCAAAATCCTTTCAGGTTTGAGTTCCTCATCCAGCAAGATACTTCTTACAGCTCGTAGGGCACATGGCCTCCACCACAGCTGTGGTCCTGGGAGCCAGGTTCCAGATGAGGGACATTCAGTTCCACCTGAGATCCTTTTGGTCTCAGAAAAAGCATTCTCTGTCCAAACTGATTCCAGTGTCTCCCACCCTTCTGTTAGCTGTTCAGTGGTGGAAGGAGATGGACAACCTCAGAGTGGGGTTCCCCTTTCTTTCTCAGGTACCCTCTCTGGTGCTGACAATGTATGCTTCTTTCCTGGGCTGGGGTGCCCACCTGAGGGATCACACAGCACACGGTACGTGGCTCCCTCAGGAGTCTCTTTGCACATCAATCTTCGAGCTCAGGGTGCTCCTGGCTATTCAGGAGTTTGCCAGTCTCTTACAGGGCATGGTGGTTTAGGTCAGGACAGACACCACCACCATATACTACATCAACAAGCAGGGGAACAAGATCCTCTCTGCTGTGCACAGAATCCATGAAGGTTGGAAGCTGGCATATTCTCTCAACATGTCACTGTTGGCAGTTCACTTGCCAGGCAAAGACAATGTACTGGCAGATGCTCTCAGCAGAATCAGCTAGGGCCATCATGAATGGACCTTGAACAGGATGGTCCTTCTCTCAGTATTCAGGAGGTGAGAGGGCGTTCCAGAGATGGATCCCTTTGCAGCCCCAGACAATCACCATTTACCTCTGTATTGTTTCAGGCCTCCACTCCAGGGCTCAGTGCCACTGGATGCTCTCCTTCTGGACTGGTCAAACAAGTTACTTTATGCCTTTTCTTCCTTTCCTCTGATAGCCAGAGTCCTGGTCAAGCTGGTGTCTCAGTCTGCCACAGTGATTCTCATAGCCCTAGACTGGGCCAGACAGCCATGGTACTCCAGTGCTCTTGGCACTGTCAGTGACCAAACCGATTTCTCTACCCAGGAGGTACAAACTGCTGACATCCTCTCAGGGCAGGATAATGTACCCCAATCTTCAGTCCCTTCACCTCAGGGCTTGGTTCTTGAAGACCTAGAATATGCAGATTTACAACTGTCTCAGTCTGATTGGATATTCTGAAAGGCGCCATAAAGCCTGCTACCAGAAAAACCTATTCCTCTAAATGGAAAAGATTTTCCAGCTGGTGTGCACAGAAGGACTTGGATCCACAGCAAGCAGCAGTACCAGAACTTCTGGACTTCCTGGTCCACCTTCAGTCTCTGCATTTACAGCCTTCTACCCTGAAGATGCACCTTTCTGCTGTCTCTGCTTATCTTTCAACAGGGAAGGCACCTTCTCTGGCTGCACACCCAATTTTCAAAAAGTTTTTCAAGGGGTTGTTACATCTTCATCCCCCACATAGGGAACCTATCCCTGCATGGGACCTGAACATATGTATAGGTCGACTTATGCAGCTTCCATTCGAACCTGTTTTCTTCAGAACTCAAGTTTCTCACTTGGAAAACTATTTATTTTTCTAGTGGCTATCACTTCTGCTAGAAGAATCGGTGAGCTTTCAGGCCTGTCTGTGGAGCCCAACTATATTTCACCTCACAGGGATAAAATTGTGCTCCAACTAACAGAAAATACCTCCCTAAGGTGGTTTCTGATTTTCATCTTAACCAGTCCATTACTTTGCCTGTATTTTTCTCAGATCACTGTAGCTCAGGTGAATGCAGGCAACACAGCCTGATGTAAAAAGAGCTATTAGCTATTATATGGACAGGACAGAAGAGCTAAGAAAGGATTCTTCTCAGCTTTTTCTTACTTACGGTGAAGCTGGTCAAGGCAGGCCAGCTGCAAAAAGAACTATAGCCAGATGGATTATGGCCTGCATACAGTTCTGCTGCAGTAAGCTGGGTAAGGACCCACCAGCAGGTCTTGGGGCCCATTCCACCAGAGGCACTGCGGCCTCCCTGACGGTTGCCAGGGAAGTTCCCCTGCTTGAGATATGTAAGGCTGCCACCTGGAAGTCTGTCCATACATTAACTAAGCATTACAGCCTGGATATCCAGGCAAGCAGTGATGCCAGGTTTGGCACAGCAGTACTGCAGAACCTATTCCCCAAATAGGTTCTGTGCCTACCTCCTGAGGGCACTGCTTTATAGTCTGCATATAGTCAGAATACAGCAAGACTTCATGTTTGAAGAAAAAAAATACTTATTATAGTAATGTTGTTTTTTCTAATGGAGTCTTGCTGTATTCTGACCTCCCACCCTACCTCCCCTTCAGAACCTGGGGAGGGGTGGCTCTTCTGCAGCAGCTTATGGTTTAAATCATTAGTGGGCAATGGTTTTCTGTGGGCATCTGCAACTTGAGTCTTTATGTGCCCTTTGGGTTTTTTTCCCCTTATATTGCCCCTGTTGGGGTCCTGTTTATTTAGGCTTAGTTCTGGCCATTATATACATATTTATCTAGTTCACGTCATAGAATCTGATCAGTTACTAGAACGTACCGAGGACAGTGGTTTGAAAACTGAGCTCGAGCTCAACGTTCTATGCATTTGCATAGAGTTTCACTCTTAGTTATCCGGGGCAGTTGAACCGGTTGGTCTAACTGCAATTTGTCAGAATACAGCAAGACTCCATTAGAATAAACAACATTACTATGGTAAATAATTTTCTTCTCCGCCTGCTAGTCAAGATGCCTTGGAGATCCTCTTCACATTCGTGATCCTTTATCATTGTTTTTGTTGTTTTTCCTTCATAACACTAGTAACGTTTTATATATTTTTCAACTGCTGCCTTTACTTTCAGCGTTTTTATAAGTTACCGCTAGAACTTAAACTAAAGTTATTTTAGCGGTTCCTCACGCTTCTCTGTAACCGTTGAGGAACCGACATGTTCCATCAGGTTTATTTTATTATTTCTTAGTTATTTAGTTATTGTAGTTTTTCTTTATGCTTTGTTGTGTGAACCGATACTCTTGGTTCATTTTTTTTAGAGTAACTGCGTTTTTTTTCCCATTAGGAAATGACTGCAATTTACTGAAACTGCACAAACAAGCAAAACAAAAAAAACTTTGGAGTTTTATATTTTTGGGTCTGGGCATTTTAACTAAAATGTTGGAGAAACCTAAGAAGAAAACTGACCCTCCTGGGTTTAAAAACTGTCCAGTGGGGAGAGGTCTTCGCCAAGGCAGATAAACATGAGAAGTATATTTGTCTTGGTGAAGGTCACTTCACAGCTGATTGAGATATTTGCAAGACTTTTCCAGCCAGATCCATAGAAAAAAGACTGGAGAGGTTTAAAAAGAAAATGGCTCATTCTGAGAATTCGGAGATAACTGCTTGTCCAGCCTACTCCCAAAAAAATATGGGTGACAGTTCAAACGAGCCAGCTACCCCTAGTAAAGGGAGCCTAACAAAAGAAACCAATGGTTAAACTGGACTGGCAAAGAAATTAAAGTAAACAAAGCACTTAGAACCCTCAGCTGCAAAGCCTAAGGGAGACTTCTAGTGACACTACTGAAATGCCTACTCCAGAGGCTATAGTTCGGGCACTGAAAGTCATTCATGCCTTGCAAGGGCTTATTCTGGTTCTGTCAGTTCTGGTTAGTCCTCCGTGTCAGCTGTCTGTTAGATCATCTGTTCATCAACCAGCTGCTCCGGTGCAAGCATTGGTTCAAGATATTCAGGTGATTGAGGAGTTTGAGGAATATGATGAGGATGATGGGGAACCCACAGAACCTGAGGTCTCCCCTGAACAAGAATTTGAATCCCCACCTAGCTTACCCGAGGATTTCTCATCTCACTATATTTTTGTCAGGAAGATGGTGGATGCCTTGGATATTACTCCAAGTGAGGTGGTGAAGGATGAAGAGGAAGTGGAATTCCTCGACTTGATGGGCTAACTCCAACGAAAAACTTTTGCTTCCAGTAAACAAGATTTAAAGAAGCACATTGTTAAAAATCCTCCAGACTCCTAATTCTGTGTCACTCTTGGACAAGAGGGTGGGCAGAAAATACCAGCTGGGCAGGGGCTGAATTTCTATTCTCCCACCCTGATCATGAGGGTGTGGGGCAGATTGCGGCATGTGACCGGGCAAAAGTGCCCTTGGCTTCCCACCCTTCAGAGAAAGACTCTAGAAAGATTGACAGTGTGACCAAGAAGGGCTACCTGTCAGCATCTTTTTCTATCAGGCAGGCCAGCGATATGGCCTACGCTGCCCAGTACCAGAAGTCACTGTGGCAGTCAGTTATGGCCATGGCAAATAAAGTTCCCCCTGGTCTGTCGGCTGATCTGGCAGAAACTGCAAGGTTTGGCCTAGAAATATCAAAATACCAGTTTCAGATGGCAGTGGATGCTAATAACACTGTTGCCATGTGGATGGCTGTCACCGTGGCCCTCAGGAGATTTGCTTAGCTTAGAGCCACTAACCTGTCAAGACATGCAGATGAAAGCCATGGATTTCCTGGGTTGGAATAGCTGTCTCCGGGGACAGGACAGAGGCATACATGAAGAAGGTGGACGAATACAAGACCACCTATAAGAGCAACAGAGGTAAGGAAAAGGCCTCTACTTCATATAGGCCAATGGAAAGGAGCGGGGGGCAGAGACAGGTCTACCTATGGCAGACCCTTCCAGTCGTAGGCTGGACAACAGTACCCCCAGTAGACTGGGTACTTCAGAAGTAGAGGCAGGAGGCGATCTAAGCAGGGTAATCATAGAGGCAGGAGGCGATCTAAGCAGGGTAATCGTAGAGGCAGGAGGTGATCTAAGCAGGGTAATCGTACTGGCCAGGCCCAACCAGAATCCCTTACTTAATTTCTACGGTTGCTTCCCCTGTACCAGTAGGGGCAGACTGGCTCGCTACTTTCAGGCTTGGAAAAACATCACCAAAGACAGGTGGGTCCTGGAAGTAGTGAGTCAAGGTTTGTCCCTCTTCAAATCCTTCCCCACCTCAAGAACAAGAGTCTTCAAACAAGCTTCAAACTCAGAAAAGAAGCTGTTGGAGGAGGAAGTGGCAAACCTGCTGTTGGAGGAGGACGTGGCAAACCTGCTACTGTCAAGGGCAGTATAGCCAGTTCCTCCACAGCAAAAGGGAAAGGGATTTTACTCCAGGTACTTCCTAACCTGGAAGAAAATGGGGAGTGGCTGCCTATTCTTGACTTAAGGTTACTAAACAGATGTTTGGCAAAACCAAAATTCAAGATGGTAACACTGGTTATGATTTTTGCCAACCCTCCAGAAAGGAGACTGTTGGCATCACTGGATTTAAGATGCATACTTCACATTGCCATAAGGAATCTCACAGAAAATACCTGGGTTCAGACTCCCATCAGGTCACTACCAGGTCTTGGCACTGTCATTCGGCCTAATCTCCGCTCCAAGGGCATTCACAAGTGCTTGGCAGTGGTGGTGGCACATCTAAGGAGACAAGGGGTAAGTGTTCCCACCTGGACAACTGGCTAGTGGTAGGAAAAATCACCACAACAGGTGGCAGACTCCCTAAGAACAACCCAGGACCTTCTGGAATCCCTAGGGTGCCTGGTAAACCTCAATAAATCTGTCCTTCAACCAATACAGATGCTTCACTTCATAGGAGCAGAATTGGACACATTGAACAGGAGGGCTTACCTGCTTCAAGACAGGGTAAGCAACATCCTTCAGATTGCTGGGTCTTTCAAGCTAAACAAATCAAAACCAGCAAGGCAATTCCTGCAACTCCCGGGCCATATGGCTGCAGCAACAGGTACAATCTCAGGAGCCAGGTTCCAAATGAGGGACATACAGTTTTACCTCCAGGCACATTGGTCCCAAAGAGACTCGCTATCAAAGTTGGTCCCAGTAACAGACAGTGCTGCAAGCCCTTCAGTGGTGGCAGGTAAGGGAAAACCTTAAGGAAGGAGTCCCTTTCCAGCAGGAGTCTCCATCAGTACTTCACACAGTAGATGCCTCCATCCTGGGTTGGGGAGCTAATCTGGGGGATCGTACAGTACATGGCACTTGGTCAAGTGCAGAGTCACTCCAGCACATAACTCTGCTGGAACTCAGAGTAGTGTTCCTAGCCCTGCAGGCCTTGCATCCATGATTCAGGCAAGGTGGTACAGATCAGGACAGATAATACCACCACTATGTACCACATAAACAAGCAGGAGGAACAAGGTCCAGCCCTTTGTGCACAGAGGCAATGAAGGTGTGGAGTCTGGCCTACCACTTCAGGCCTCACTGGTAGCCATTCATCTGCCAGGCAAGGGCAATATCCTGGCTGATGCCTTGAGTCTGTCAACCAGGACCATCTCAAATGGTCTCTCAACAAGCAGGTTCTGGGAGTGGTGTTCAGGAGATGGGTCACCCTGAGATCTCTGCGTCCCACGACAGCCACCAGTTGCCAAAGTTTTGTTGCAGACCACCAGCAAGGGGCACAGTCCTCTGGATGCTCTGGTGTTGGACTGGTCGGGGAAAAGCTGTACATTCTCCATTTCCTTTGTTGCTCAGGGTCCTAATCAAGCTTAGATCCCAATCGGCATCAATGATTTTGATAGCTCCAGACTGGGCCAAGCAGCTATGGTACTGTCTGCTGCTGTCCATGTCTCCGATACACCTGCCAAGGAGGCACAACCTGCTGACCTACTCTCAAGGGAGAATCCTGTACCCAAACCTCAGGTCGCGAGGCTCAAGGCATGGCTCTTGAAGACTTGGAGTATGCAGGGCTGCAACTCTGAGTTTCCTGAATGTCCTGAGGGGTCTAGGAAGTCTTCGACTAAGAAGACTTATGCTTCCAAGTGGAAAAGGTTCTCTATGTGGTGTTCAACTAGGGACGTAGTCCCATCACAGGCAGGGGTGCCAGCCTTGGACTGTCTTATCTGTTTACATTTTTTTTTTTTTTTTTTTTTAGCTTTTGTTGACCAGGTAAGTGCACTAGACAAATCCTGCCTATTTTCAGGCACGACCTTGGGAGGGGATACAGATGAATGCCAACTAACCCTGAACCAGATTAAGCTGTTGGTGGTATTTTTAGTGCATTAGGTTTGTAGCCCACTACTCTGTAGGTACATCTGACTTCCGTTTCAGCTGATATTTCAGTTGGCAAGGGTGTTTCCATAGCATCCAACCTCATTTTCAAGAAGTTTTTCAAGGGTTTAGCTTACCTGCACCCTCCTCACAAAGAATTGGTGCCAGCTATAGCTCTTAATATATGTATTGCCAAGCTCACAGAACCTTCATTTGAGCCCATGGTCTCAGCTCACCTGAAGTATGTGACCTGGAAAACCATCTTCTTGGTGGCCATTACATTGGACAGAATGATTAGTGAGCTTCAGGCCTTGTGCATAGAACAGAACTGCATCTCCTTGCACAGAGATAAGATGGTGCTTAGGACTATAAGGAAGTTCCTTCCTAAGATGGTTTCTGATTTTCATTTGAATCCATGCATCACTTTACCAGTCTTTTTTCACTGAGCATTCTAGCTAGTGAATGCAGATTACACGGTTTAGATGTTTAGAGCTTTGAGCTACTACATGACTTGCACTAAGGACCATAGACGGGACCAACAGCAGCTGTTCCTGACTTATGGGGATGTGGGAAAAGGAAATCGGCATCAGAATGAACTGTTTCATGCTGGATAGTTAAATGTATCCAGTTCTGTTACTCAAAAGTGGGTAAGGAGCCCCCCCAGTAGGCTTCAGGGCTCATTCCACAAGGGGCATAACTGCTACAGTAGCAGCTGCTAGGGACATCCCACTATTGGAAATCTGCAAAGCAGTTACATGGAGAACAGTGCACACTTTCACAAAACACTACTACCTGGACACCCAGTCCAGAAGTGATGCCAGATTTGGCACAGCAGTTCTGCAGAGTCTGTTTCCAAAATAGCTTCTGTGCCCACCTCCAAAGATACTACTTTGTAGTCTGCAAGACTTAATATTGAATTCCTGGGGTTAGAAGAAAATGTGATAGGAAAATGTGCCCTCAAATTACTCCCTTTAGTAATCTTGTAGTATTCTTCAGTATTCTTAACTCTCCCACCCTGCCTCCTTCCAGAACCAGTGGCCTCTGCATCTCAAGCTAGATATCTAATTTTTTTTTATTCTTTATTTGCCATCCACCGAGGAACTCTCCTCCGCAGCCACCATTACCCCAAGCTCTACCTCCCACCTAAGACACTCTCCCCCTGCCTGAACCCTCTGAGGTGGGGTCGCCTATCCACCAGGGTGCTCTATCTGAAATCTAGTTTGCCAGGCTGGGGCGTCGGCTCCAGCAGAGGAGAGTGCCTGGTGTCAGGAGTGTGACTTTGGGGCAGAGGTGCCATCGCCTATCCCTGAGGATTGGGATTTTTCTTATGTGGTTACTTCCCGGAATGCGATGTGCAGTGTCGTCTGCGCGATCCTAGTCTCTGACGTTTGCTGTCACTCTGCCCCTCTTATGCGGCTCAGCACTGGAGTGACCACCGGTCTCCTCTGGAGGTCCCTACTGCACCAAGCGAGCCCCGGATCCCACCCCAGGGGAGGAGAGCAGTCCATCGGATGCTCGGTCCTCTCCCTCCCCTGCCAGCCCCGGCGCCCGGGCTCGTTCCCAAACCCGGGTCGCCTGCGTGGTGTCCAGCGCCTCAACCTCGGCACCACTGGGCCGGGCTAAGCTGGATATCTAATGGAAAGGGGCATTTCATCCCTCTGATGGCATATCTTTGAACCCTGTTTGGTATTGTTTTCCCTTTTCTGGTCATATTCTGACAACACAGGGAGAGTTATCTTTAAAAGAGATTACTGTTGTTTATTATCATACCCCTACTTTAAGGTTATTAGTGTAAGTTTGATAGGCTAGTCTAGAAGGGCCTTTCCTGGCAGGCTCCAATGAATCTGAAGCATACTAACATACTAAAATGCCAGCAGACTAGGCCTAACTGTCTTTCGTGTTTGCTTCGCTTGGTCAGTCCCCACCTTGGGAGCCGACCTTGCTGCCCCCGCCTTCTCGGCTTTCCTTCCCAGTTCGGATATTCTCACTGCATTGGATTTTGCTTCCAGAGCCCTTCCCTGTACCTGTCCCACCCCTCTTGAACCCCTCCACAGTCTCTGCCTCCACCAGCCCCTAGGCAGCGATTCCATGGCTCCACCACCCTCCCAGTGAAGTAGCACCTCCTTTCTCCCCGAATCTTCCCCCACTCCAGCTTCCCACCATGACCTCTAGTGGCCCCTCCTCCTTCCTTCAAGCACCCTGACTGTTCCTCTCCTATTTACCCCTTCATGTTCCTGAAGACCTCTATCATGTCCCCCAGTCCCTTTTCTCTTCCAATGTGTACTTATTTAGCTCTTCAAGCCTCTCCTCATAGGTCCTGTCCCCCAAGCCCCAAATCATTTTGGTTGCCCTCCTCTGGACCCTCTCCAGGAGTTTAATGTCCCTCTTTAAGTGAATGGTGGCACGAGCCAATGATGTGTTCCATCATTTACATATGTTCCGTTCTCCGGGCAGTTCAACTCTACAGGCTGAGTGCAAGAGTTGACTGCAAGAATTAAGAATATTGAAGAATACTTTGGAAGAAATAAGATTGCTAAGGTGAGTAATTTTTTCTTCTAGGGACATGGATATGTTGTTCATCCACACTCATTGGCAGTATCCTTGCCGCTTTAAATCTTGCCGGAAGGTCTTCAAGCTTGCTCCTCCCACCCACCCGGTGGTATAACCTCGCTCCGCCCCATGACGCCAGATCTTCCTTACGCTTGGAGCTCAGGTTCCCTCCTTAACGCTCTGCGCTTATGAGTCTTCCTATTTCTCCGCTTATGGATTTTAAAATAAAAATTTGCAAAGACTTCAGTCTCGATCCTCGCGCCGCGGCGGACAAATCGACTCCTGATTTCGAGATGCCCATGCGGGCAGAAGATGTCTCGGACGGATCCACACTCCACGCTGTGTCTACTGCTTAGGCCCTGAGTACACCACCCGCAGGCTTTGCACTGTGCCTTCATCTTTTCTCGGTTGCCGCCCCTCAAGACCGCATGCCCGATTGCAACTGGGCTGGCCCCGAGAAGCGTTTTCTCCGTGAAGTCCAAGGGAGGTCTGTTGGCGTGTGTCCGCGGGCGGCGGTCAAGGGATCAGCTCGAGCGGATGGTCGCCTCAAGAGGAGGCGGCGCTGGCCAGATTTCTCGGCCTGCATTTATCCCGGCTCTCTGGGTTCTTCCTACACGCTTCTTTTAAGGAGCTTTGTCTGTCCCTCTCCACTAAAGGAGAAGGGCTCGCGCCTGCTGGACCTTATTCTCGGTCCAAAAGAGGGACAGGTAAGTCCCTCCGCCGACGCCTGGGAGCGGAAAGGTCCTTTCCCCGGCCGTCGTCTGGCCGGCTTTCGGGTCGACCGCCGGGTTTCGCCACTATTCACGGTGTCCTCTGCCAGGTCAGTTGACCGAGACTCCACTGATGAAGTCGAGATTTTTCTACCCATTGACGGGCTGTCGCCTTAGCAGCCGAGATTCCCTCCCGGTTCCCCGGAGGAGTTGAGGATCCTGGCTCGCTTGTGCCTCCGGTTCCGGAGCTCTGATGGACCTTCCGAGTCAAGGGAGTGCCGGCTCCGCCGACACCTCCTCGCACCGACTCCCCGGAATTCCGGGACTCTCGGTCTCGGTTCGACCTCTTTCGCGGGTCCAGCCGCTCACTGGCCATAGGCGGTGTCCTGTCTCGGCACGGACGCGTAAGCGGCGTTGCCCTCGCCCTCCTCCTCGGATGAGGAGGCTTCGCGTGAAATTACGCCGACGGCACGAGGACCTTATGCGTTGCAACAGCTCCTCCTGGCCGGGAATAAGCCGACCGCGCCTTCCCGCCATTAAGTGGCTGGGGTCACCGGAACGGCCGACACAACCCTCGACTTGTCCGAGGAGCCTATACCCAGCCGGTTGTTCGCCAAACCAGTTGCTCCACCCCATTCGTGGAACCTCCGCCCACAGCCACCACTGGGGCTCCGACCAGGATTTCTCGGTGGCTAGGGGCTTCACCCCATCGGCTGTCAGTTACCCCTCACTCCCGACCGACCTCGGCAGGTGAAGGGTGGCTCAGGCCAGAGGCAGCTCTTCTGAGGACTCTTCCGAAGTCCGGAAGATGATTCCTCCTTCTTCTCCAAGCGACTGGACTCTGAGTCTTCAGGAGGTCAGTCAATGAACGATCAGTCTGTCGTCCTTCCTAGGACTGCTTGCTCATCTCGGAGTCTACCGGATGGAGCTCAACCCGCTTCCAAACGGGCCAGGTATCCTCACGGAGATTCTGGACCGAGGACTGACGGAGGCCTTCCGTGGCCGAGGCCATAGTGGGTCCGCACTGGAACTTTGGCAGCGCCTCTGCTTCCTGCCCCGCGCCTTCGGCCAGGATGTACAGGAAGCATGCGGTCCCTACCGTTCCTTTGTCCGTTTTTCGAACACCTCTGCTGAGGGGTTGAGTTACCGACAGCTGTCGTGCCACCGGCAACGCCAGGGATGTGGACAAACCCCTGACAAGGAGTCCAAGAAATTGGACTAAGGTCGGGCGAAAGTCCATTATGTCCTCTCTCGCCTTCGCCAGGCCAGTTCGGCCGCCTCTTGGCACATTTTTCTCATGCCCTGTTGGGCTCCCTGGATGAGGTCATCCCTCATCTTCCCCGCGCCATCTGCAGACTACGTGTTAAGCAGGTGCGGACCAGGGCAGGGCAGTGGCCAAACAGCAGCTCCGACTGCTTTGGATATAGGGGACTCATGTGCCAGATCGGTGGCGGCCGCAGTGGCTAAGGCGTCGGGGGCTTGGCTGAGGATATCCACCTTTACTTCGGATACCCAGCACAAGTTGGCGGATGTTCCTTTTGGGACTGACCTCTTCGGCCCTGGGGTGGAAGGTCACCTGCAGAGGATCAGGAAGTCCAATGCCACCCTGACTCGGTCTCTTCCGCTCAGAAGGACAAAGGCCGAAAAACCACAGCCTAAGCCCTTCGTCCCTTCTGTGCCAAGCGCGCCTTCTCCCAGTAACGCCAGGGCCAGCAGGCTCGGCCTTGGCATCCCAAACCCAAGCCGCCGCTTCCCTAACAGGAGGCAGGGAGGAAGGGCCCAGGAGGTCCCTCGCCGGTCCCTCCTCCAAGCCTGCCCAGTGACGGGCTGAGGGTGTCCCCATCCCGGCCACCTGCCCCTGGGTCCCCTGGGGACGGCCCCGCATCTCGCTCCACCTGGTCCGCTGTTACCACGGACAGGTGGGTCTTGAGGTGGTGGAAGAGGCCTGCCTCTGAATTGAGCAGGCACCACCCTTCAGAGCCGCCGCCTCGGGGCCTGGGATCCCCAGCTCACTGGCGGCTCGTCGAGCCGACATCGCCTCCTCCTCCAGAAGGAGGTGGTAAGAGAGTGGTGGACCCTCCTTCAGACCCAGGGTTTGTGTCCAGGTACTTCCTGGTTCCGAACGGACGGGGCTGGCGCCCATTCTCACCTACACGACCTCAAACAAGTTCCTAAGGTCTCGAACCTTCAGGATGGTCACTCTGGCTCAGATAATACCATCCTTGGAACGCGTGTGGTTCTGCTCTCTGGACTTGCAGGGCACTTTTCACGTCCCTATCCGTCTGTCTCACCAGAGATTCCTTCCTTCGCCGAGGAAGGATCTCTCTCGATTCAAGCCATGCCCTTCGGCTTGTCTCCAGCTCCCAGGGTCTTCACCAAATGCATGGCAGTGGTGACAGCATTCCTCGCGCGCCGGGGTCCGGTGTACCCTTACCTGGACGACTGGCTGATAGCAGCTCCTCCAGGAAGGAGGCGGAGTGGTCCAGAGATCTGGCCCTCCAGGTCTGCTCTCAACTGGGCCTCCTTATCAACGAGGCCAAGTCGGAACTCGAGCCGAAGCAGGTGATTCTATTCATCGGGGCGCAGCTCGACTCTCTTCGAGCCAGAGCGCGGCTCCCGCGGACAGGGCCGAGGTTCTTTCCTCCTTGCCTCGATCATTTCTGGTTGGGCAATGGCCCCTGCCCGGGACTTCCTGCGCCTCCTGGGTCTCATGGCCTGTACCAGCGTGGTCCGTTGGGCCTGCTGGAACATGCGTCCCTTCAGTGGGGACTGGCCAGCCAGTGGTCACAACGCTATGCATCCTTGGACCAGCTTGTGTCGGTGACATAGGGATGTGGAACGCCTCCAGTGGTGGACCGCTCCAGATCATTTGCAGGAGGGCATCCTCGTTGTCCGCCCGAGCCGACGGTCTCTCTGTCGCTGATGCCTCTCTGATGGGTTGGGGTGCCCATCTGGGGAACACTCGGCTCATGGCCTCTGGTCCCCACGGGAGTCCCGATGCCACATCAACCTGCTGGAGCTCCGAGCGGTCCGCCTAGCTCTCACCGCCTTTGCTCCGTTCCTCCGGGGTCAAGTGGTCCGAGTCCAGACGGACAATACCACGACCATGTACTATCTAAACCGCCAGGGCGGGACGCGCTCCATGCTTCTATGCAAGGAAGCTCTCCGCATTTGGTCACTCGTGCGCAGCCTGGAGGCGGATCTCCTAGCCATTCACGTGGCAGGAGCCTCCAACACCCTGGCCGATGCCCTGAGCCGGATAGGGGCTGCATCCCACGAGTGGTCTCTCCTGCCGGAGGTAGTACAGCATCTGTTCTCCCTTTGGGGCACACCTCAGGTGGACCTGTTTGCCTCCAGGGAGAGCGCGAAGCTGAGTCTGTTCCATGCCCCCTCAGCAGGGCTCGCTGCAGGGGATGCCTTCTCGAGGCAGTGGACCCGGCCTCTTTACGCCCTTTCCCCATTTCCCTTGATCCACAAGGTGCTTCTCAAGGCGAGGAGGACAAGGCGCAGGTGATTCTGATAGCCCCAGACTGGCCTCGCCAGTTCTGGTACCCAGATCTCCTGTCTCAGCTCCAGGACTCGCGCAGCTTCCAGCTCGCCGGACCTGCTCTCAGTCAATCAGGGAAGGTGTTCCATCGGACCTTCAATCCCCACCTGACGGCCTGGTTCCTGAGCTGCCAGAGTTCCAGGCTTTGGTCTTTCCGACGAGGTCCTCAATGTAGTTGAGGCGTCCCGTAAGGAGTCGACCAGAAAATGCTATGCCTTCAAATGGAAAAGGTTTTCCATTTGGTGTCAGGGCAAGGGCTTGGACCCTTCCTCCTGTTCCTTGGCAAGCATCTTGGACTATTTATGGTCCCTTTCTAGTCAAGGGCTTAGGTAGACGACCCTAAGGGTGCACCTGGCAGCCATCTCTGCTTACCGGGCGCGGGCCGGGAAGCAGTCGGTGGCGCAGGAGAAGGTGGTGTGGCGCTTTTTCAAAGGCCTTGATCACATTTCCCCTCCAGTGCGAACCCCCACCTCCGTGGGATCTACTGCTGGTACTGGCAAAGCTCATGGGCAAGTCATTCGAACCTATGCACAGGTGTGCTCTCTCTCACCTGTCGTGGAAGACCGCCTTCTTGGTGGCTATCACGTCAGCCAGAAGGATGGGAGAGCTCCAGGCGCTTTCCATCGAGTCTCCTTACCTGGTCTTCCACAGGGACAAGGTTGTCCTGCCCCACCGAAATTCCTTCCGAAGGTGGTGTCGGAGTTTCACCTTAACCAGTGTTGACTCTGCGGTGTTCTACCCAATCACACCTCGGAGGCCGAATATAGGCTCCATACTCTGGACCCTAGAAGGCCGCTATTATAAGGAGCCTACGGCTGAAATTGGGAGAGGTTCGCCAGCTGTTTGTCACCTACGCTGAAGCCGCATCTGGCAGACCTGCAGCCAAGCGGACGATAAGCAGGTGGGTAACCTCCTGCATAGATCTCTGCTATAAGTTAGCGGGCATGGAGCCTCCCAGAGGGATAAGAGCTCATTCTACCCGCCATACTGCTGCAACGGTGGCTGCTTCCAGGGACGCCCTATCCAGGAAATCTGCAGGGCTGCTACCGAGTCAGCAAACACCTTCATTACCCACTACCACATCGACCTTGAGTCACGCCGGATGCTGGTTTTGGGGCCCGGTTCTCCAGTCTCTCTTTCCCAAGTAAGTATATGGGGTGCTGCCTTGCCTCCTCCTCCCGGAGAACTGCTAGAGTCTGCCAATGAGTGTGGATGAACAACATATCCATGTCCCTAGAAATACAGGTTACTCACCTGTAACAGGAGTTCTAGGAATGGTATATGTTGTTCATCCACACTACCCACCCGACCTCCCCGGCTTCGACGCACAACCTGAGCTTCCAGCGGGCCAGATCTGGCGTCATGGGGCGGAGCCGAGAGTTATACCACCCGGGTGGGTGGGAGGAGCAAGCTTGAAGACCTTCCGGCAAGATTTAAAGCGGCAAGGATACTGCCAATGAGTGTGGATGAACAACATATACCATTCCTAGAACTCCTGTTACAGGTGAGTAACCTGTATTTCTCTGACTCCTGTGTAGTTGGGGAGCTGAGTTAATGAAAAGAATGTAATATGGACCCTTTTAGAAAAAATAAATACTGGCTTCAAGGACCACCGTCACGTAGCAGCACTTCACACTACATGCAGTGTTCAAATCTGTCCCTGGGAATTCATGTGAGGCGGAGTTAGAATGGCATCAGGAGATGAAGTGCAAAAACTCCAGGGAGAGTGGGAGGACTGCCCACTGTTGAGGATCCCCAGGGCCAGTGCTGAGCGGCAGTGATGTCAAGGGGCAGAGGTATACATAACATCAACATTCATGTAAGAACAAAAAAAAAACGAGGCACTATGTCTGCAGCAACAAAATGTGGACTGAAAACAGAATAAAAAGGTAATATTCAATGTGTGCTGAAAATGGAAGTTACATTGATGTTTCAGCAATGGGCCTACTTCAGGAATTATCTATAAAGAGAAAAAGCAATTAGCTGAGGGGCAAGTAGGAATGAGGAAATAAAATAGTAGGTGGATCTAGGAGGAAGAGTTGTAATAGGCAAGGTAAGAACAGAAGCTGGAAAAGAAAAAGGTGATGAAATGGGGTGGAGAGGCTTAGTAGGAGTAAATGAGCTGAGGACGACTCCTGTGCATCTCTTCCCCTATCATCACCTTTTTGTTTTCTTGACTTGTTTTCTTACCTTGTCTATTGTCACTTTTTCTCCTAGATCCACCCATGCTTTCTTTCTTCACATACTGTATATATCCCTAGTTATTACCCCTCACATCTCAACCAGCTTTAGATCATTCCTGAAGAGGACCTATGGTCAAAACGTTGATTCTAACCTTTTTGTGTTAATGTGCATTTAATATTGCATCAGCAGTCATGGTGGGCAAGAACCAAGATTCAGTGAGAGTACTCTCGTAAAAGAAGGGGGGATTACAAATGGAGAAAATTAGTTAACAGGGGAACCCCACCCCAGATCATCCTGACCCCTAGGTTATCACCTTGCAGTCTGTCACATGAGGCAGGCCTAAGGTTGCTGTGACAGGGACTGTACCAGAGAGCCAGGAGGGCAGAGTCTGCCTTATAATCTGTGAGCTCTCTGCAATAGATAATTAAAACAATCAATATTGGAAAACAAAACATCCAAAAATGATAACTTGCCAAACTGGTTCAGAAAGTAGTCTGTGTATCCAGAATGAGACTGGATGGCCTGCATACCATTGGATTGCAGACAGTATATATCATTCCGAAGAATTTTCATATGCCTGGCCCTTTCCTCACTACTAAGCACAACAGCAAGTAAAAATAAACAAAAACAGGAAACCCTTATTTCTTACAGCCAGAATCCCTGCTCCTCCCTCAAAGCGCACGCACGCACACACACACACACACACACACACACACACACACACACACACACACACGATTTCCACTTGCCATAGTCCTCTAGACTACTTGGATAGAAACCCTTGACTGGTATTGACTAATAACAGCCTGCCCTTTTTATGTGCTGCTTGCCACATATAAGGTTATTGCTCAGCACAATATTCTATGCTAAAGCGAAGACTCTGTTCAGTATCCCATAGTGTATTTTGTATGCCCCACCTCTGTGTGATTGATGCAATCACGATGACTTTCCAGCAAGTTGCACCCTTTGTAAAAATCACAGTTCTGTATTACCCCTGAGTTAAGTAAATAATCCTGGAGAAAATGGGTTACAATGACATGTAACATTCCTGGCTCATAAATAAAATGCAGCTGTACACAAATTGTGTTTTTTGGCTGGAACCCTGCATAGTCTTAATTGTCAGCCTACAAAAGAATTGGGTAGGAGTACATAAGAATGTTTTTTTTTGCTGCAGTACGATTGGCCTGATTCGTATCCCTTAACTCAGGAGCTGGCAGTATAGCCTAGAGGGTAAAGTAATCATCTGTGAATGAGCTTGGTATATCCAGCAAACTTGGATTCGATTCCCACAACCTCCACTTGCATACTGTGCGACTCTGAGCAAATCACTTGGCCTCCCAGTGCTCCCAGGTCACCCGTGAAAAACAGGAACTTGTGCCTAGTGGGCCTTATCCGGTTACCAGAGACTTAAAAAAATAAAATAAAAAAAGAGGCTTATTGAGCAGCCTAACTCCTAGGCAGTCAGAGATTTTTCAGGTCCTGACATACCGCTCAACTTCCCTGATTATGAGGGGGACGCCCCTCATTTTACCCCTCAGAATTGCCCGGTCCCTCACCTGTCCCTTATGGAAAGTTGCTGCCCATACAAAGAAGGTGCTGTAAACACAGTAGCAAGTGAGCAAGGTGCTGTACTTATTTGCTGTTGCTTTTACTGTTCATCTTTGCTGTTCCTGTATAGCTCTGTAAAACCCCAAATACTGACAAGTTACAATTCTGTGGAATCATTTTGCAGATCCAGATCAATTGTAATTTATGAAATAATAGAACATAAAGGTTTATAGTTTCTATTTATTGAGGGTTATATTTTTCTTATGTAATGTACCTTGTTTCCTATTTACATGCTAAAATGCCAGCAGAATAGGCCCATGAGTCTTTCGCATCTGCTTGTTTGGTCAGCCCCCACCCTGGGAGCTGACCTTGCTGCCCCCCTCGCCCTCTCGGGCTTCTCCCTTCCCAGTCCCGGATATTCTCGCTGCACTGGGCGTTGCCTCCAGATCCCTTCCCCTGTACCTGTCCCACCCGCTCTTGACCCCCCGCTGTCTCTTCCTCCACCAGACCGCCCTGGGGCAACGCATTCCATGGCTCCACCACCTGCTCAGTGAAGTAGCTCCTCCTCCTCCTTTCTTCCTGAATATTCTCCCCTCCAGCTTCCACCCTTGCCCTCTAGTTGCCCCCTCCTCCTTCCTTTGGAGCACCATGACTGCACCTCCCATATTTACCCCCTTCTTGTACCTGAAAACCTCTCTCATGTCCCCGGTCCCTTCTCTCTTCCAATGTGTACATATTTAGCTCTTGAGCCTCTCCTCATAGGTCCTGTCCCCCAAGCCCCAGATCATTTTGGTTGCCCTCCTCTGGACCCCTCCAGCAGTTAAGTGTCCTCTAAGTGTGGCCTCCAAAACTGCACACAGTACTCGAGGTGCTGCCTCACCAAGCAGTTATACAGAGGAGTATCACTTCCTCCTTCTGGAGGTGATCCCCTAGCGATGCATCCCAGCATTTTGTTGACCTTGGCCGCTGCCCTCCAAGTCTCAGAGTTGTTCATCTTGACATCCACTACCACCACCCCCAGGTCCCTCTCAGCCATCGAAACTTGTAGCATTCCCCCCCAGGGTGTACACTTGGCCCGGGTTTCTGGCTCCCAGGTGCAGTACTTTGCATTTCCCTGCATTGAACCTCAGTTTTCACTTTCTAGACCACCTTTCCAGAGCCTCCAGGTCCCCCTGTAGGGTCACCCTCCCCTCCTCTCCATCCACCACTGCCCCCAGCTTTGTCTCATCTGCAAAGAGACTCCTCTCACTCCTGATACCCTTCCTTATGTCAGAGACGTAGGCGTATTTATAGTATATTTAAATACTTTTCTAAAAAAAAAAAAAAGCAATAGATTAGACCTTTATAGGAAATGCTTAATAGGGCAACAAATTGGTACGGGTTCCTATTTTAATGTCTTTCTATGTATCACTTTTGGATGGTTATAAAAATTATATATTTTTTTGTATATTGTGTTGTGATTGGTTACACAGTGTTTGAATATGGTGATGTCACTTTTTTTTTTCTCCACGATATATAAGGTGGTGCTGGATAAGGGTGACTCCACCCCCCCTGATGAAAAGGGATTGTCCCCTTGAAGCGCCGGGGAATTATGCGGATGTAATTTAAAAGTTTTATGCACTTTGACTCAAGTTTGATCGCTGCATTTTTTGCTTTCATGATTCCTCTGTAAACTCCCACCTTGTACCTGAAAATAGGCATATACTTGTCTAGTGTGCTTACCCGATCAATAAAAGATAAATAAATTTAGGTTTTAAAGCACAAATTCCTATTATTGATATTCTAAGATGCTAAATCAAAAATAAACTTTCTGCAAGTACAGGCAATGGGGTTTCCACCATGTTCTGAGCTGTTATCTCCAAGTTTGAGGCTATATCCCTCGTTTTGAGTGCCTGTGACCCTCACTTCAGTGACAAGAGGTTGAGAGATACAGGTCCTGACTGACTGCAGTGTGTAAGATTTTGTAATCTGTTTTGTTGCTAGTGAAATATTAAGTTATTTAATTTTTAGTAGCTTCTAATATTAAAATAGAATAAATTATAAGTGTAGATACAAGGCAGTAATACCATAGACAGGTTTGGGGACTTAGAACCTCAAGAGCGAAAGCTGAGGTTCCCAAAATACCCAAAACCTCGATGGTTTACTGCCTGAAATACTCTTTATTATCTTTTATTTTTGTAATGTATGATCATTGTTTTTAGTGTTCTCTTATGAGGTCGCGAGAAGCTCAGAGGTAAAGTGCATATGGTTGTGTCATTGTACCCAGTAGCTCCGTATGAAGTCCGAACCATCCATTGATTCTCCTGATACAAAATGGCCACCCAGGGTAGAATGATCATCTGATTTCCTTGTGTTGCCATGGACACCAAAGCATCATAACACCTTTGAAGGAGGCAGCGTGTGATTCTGTTGGTGCTTGCTTGTTTGTGTGCATAATTATTTCGAGAACATGGTGGCTCGTCTTAGCGAGAGGTTGCAGAGGTGATCATTTTTTTTAATATTTTTTTTTATTTTTATTTTTTATGTAGTTTTATTTTGGGGCAATTTAAAAGGGAAATGTTTTGTTTGGAATCCGGAGTGAGGAGGAGACGCACTGTTTGCTACAGGTTAGATTTAGTTTGTCGGCGAGTGGCAAGTTGGCTTTCACTTTAGGGACTGTTACAGTGAAAACCAGCTCCCACTCAGCACACGGTGCTCGCTGTCTCATGCCTTTCTGTTGTGTTGATATAGATGGGTTCACATCTGAAGATAGTATCATCAGAGTGAACCCATCTGTGATCAGTCCTGTGGCAGTGGAATTACCACAATTGGACTTGTGTATTACAGGGGAAAAACGATAGGACAGACTAGTAGTATTTGGACCTATCCATATATTTTATATATAGGATAAAGTATGGGGTGCAGTGTGTTACGAGAATTTAACACACACCGGAGTTGTTGGATGGCACATAGATACATAGACAGTGTCGGCAGATAAGGGCCTATGGCCCACCCAGTCTGCCCATTTGAGCTTGTAAGTTCAGTTTGTTTTCCTAGAAGTCTATTTCCCCTTACCCCTGACCTCTAGAATTCCTTGTCTCATCCCATGCATTCTTAAATCCTGCGATTGTTTCAGCCCCCACCACTTCCTCTGGCAGGTGTTCCACTTGTCCACCACCGCTCTGTGAAGAAATTCTTTCTCATGTTTCCTCTGAATCGTCCCTCCCTCCAACTTCATCCCATGCCTCTAGTCCTGAAACATCTTTTTCGCTTAAAATAGTGTTTTCCTGCACCCTGTTCCTCCCTGTAAGATACTTGTATGTCTCATCATATCCCTCTCCTCCTCCTCTCTCCAGGGAGTACATGTTCAGTTCCTTCAACCTGTCTTCATAGGACTTGTGATGCAATCCATGCACCATCTTTGTTGCCCTCCTCTGAACCTTCTCTACCCTGTCTATGTCCTTACGTGGGTATGGTCTCCAGAACTGTACACTGTACTCCAGGTGGGGCCTCACTAGTGTCTTGTATAGCGAATTATGACCTCCTTTCCTGCTGGTGATGCCCCTGCCTATACATCCCAGCATCCTATTTGCTTTACCTGATGCCTTGTCACACTGTTTCCTACCTTGAGGTCATCAGAGATGACAACCCCAAGATCCCTTTCCTGCTTGGTGCATGCTATATCCTCACCCCCCAACTGATATATTGTGCCAGGGTTTTTGTGCCCCATATGCATTATCTTGCACTTCTTTGCATTGAATTTCAACTGCCAAACCCTTGACCATTCTTCAAGTTTCTGCAGGTCCCTTCTCATTCTGTCTACACCCTCTGGTGTGTCTACTCTGTTACAGAGCTTTGTGTCATCAGCGAACAGTGAAATTCTGCCTTCTATATTCTGTGCAATGTCACTGATGAAGATGTTGAATAGGACCGGTCCCAGCACTGATCCCTGTGGTACCCACTGGTCACTCTTCCCTGTGGAGTGACAGCCATTTACCACCACCCTCTGTGTCCTGCCACCCAGCCAGTTACCTACCCACCACACTACTGTCCTACCCACACCCATATTCCCCAGTTTGTGTAATAGTCCTCTATGTGGCACAGTGTCAAAGGCCTTGCTGAAGTCCAGATAGGCCATGTCCACTGCCCTCCCTGATCCACCTCCTTAGTCACCCAGTCAAAAATTCAACGAGGTTGGTCTGACATGACCTCCCCTGGTGAAACCATGCTGCCTTGGGTCCTGTAGTCCATTGACAACCAGATGTTCCACAATCTTTCCTTCAGTAGTGCTTCCATGATCTTTCCCACTACCGAGGTGAGGCTGACTGGTCTGTAGTTCCCTGCTTCCTTTTGTTCCCACTTTTGTATAAGGGACTACATCTGCTGTCCTCCAGTCTTTGGGTACCTCCTGTTTCCAGTGATTGGCTGAACAGGATAGCCAGAGGTTCAGCCACCACCTCTCTTAGTTCTTTAAGGACCCTGGGGTGCACCCATCTGGCCCCATTGCTTTATCAGCTCTTATTACTTCCAGTTCCTTCAGGACCCTTTCTCGTAAAGGGACTTGTGTCCATTTCTGCACCATTCTCACCCCTTGTACTCCTTCAGACCCATTACTCCTCTTCCTCAGTAAAGACTGAGCAGAAATACCTGTTCAATATGTCAGCTTTACTGTTGTCATCCTCCACGCGGCTCCCATCCTCCCCCTTCAGTCTCACTATCCCTCCCTTTGTCCTTCTTTTTTCACTTATGTACCTGTAAAAGGTTTTGTCCCCTTTAACCACTGATTTTGCAATGTGTTCTTCTGTCTGAGCTTTGGCTTCCCTTAATCCCATAAACCCTGAGGGCGAAGCCCGAGGGGTTTGATAGCCAACCAACAACGAGGGTGTGTGGTAAATTTGAGTAAAACACACTGCACCCCATAGTTTATTTTATATAATTGAAGGGTTCCGTTTTTTGAGATGCTACTAAAAAAAAAGCGTCTTACCTTGTGTTGAATAAACGTTTTAATGATGAACACATAACTGGAGGTTTAAAGAAATATTTAAGCATTTAGTAAGAAAAGTAATGAGAAAATAAATGTCCTGATTGTTTCTTTTCTCGTGATGTGAGTGTTTTGAACTAGTGGCATCATTTGACCTGAAGGGGAAAGGCAAGGGTTCAAAGAAAGTGGTTAGGGAGTGTCGTAAAAGTGTGGAATGTAAAAGTTTCTTTTTTTTTTTTTTAGAAATATGCAATGAATTTAAAGAGGAACTGTTTTGTTTGGTGTGAATTACCTTATTCGTGACAGAGACAGTTTAGCTTGGGCCAGATGCGACTGAGTAGTTTTCTGTCAGAGAAACAGACACTGACGTAACGACTCTTTCTGTCTGGAGTGATTTAGAATTGAAGGAGCCACGTGAATGTCGCATACCTACTCGAGTGTTAGGGTATTTAACACACGGCTTTTTCCATTGGGGAAAAAAAAAACAGAACCCAGTAATTAACAGTATATAGTACACCGATGCCTCATATCCACCTGTGCCACAAAAAAGCCTAAACTGCTTTTGACACTTCTCATAGATGTCGAATGATGCTGGATGTTAATTCAGTGAACCTGAACCACTCACATAAGGTTCTAAAATGCCCACTTTACATAATTTTTTGTTTTAGAATTGAACACACTGTAAGGAACTGTAAAGATTAGAAATGGTCAGTCCCATAAGATTACCTTGGGCGCCCAGATTAGAAACCAGCTAGACTCGGTCAGGAAAGTCCTGTCTCAAGTATTGAAAATAGGATAGAGGGATCTTTGAGATCTGCAAAGCAGTGCTTTTATGAACAGGGAAATAGAGCTAGTAAATTGTTAACAGCACAGCTTCATAGGGAGGCTGCCCCTCAAGGGCAGTGTTTAAACTACAGCACAGGATACAGCCCAAATGATCACCTTCCCTAAGGAGATAGCCCAACAATTAGCAGATTTTATAAGTTACTTTATAGTTCTGAAGGAAACCCTAACCATATGCAGAAGGTCCAGACATACCTAGAATCTTCCCTCTCTTCAGGACTCTGAGGTATCTGCCCTTTCTGCGCCTATCACCACCCAGGAGATACTCCACCAGATTAAACATTTAAAAAAAATTCCAAAACCCCCGGACCTGATGGTTATTCAGCCAAATTTTATAAAGCTTTTAAATCTGAATGTATACCCCTTCTAGCCACGTCGACCAATGCAATTTTAAGAGACTGAGAGACTATACCCCCTTCTTGGAAACATGCCCAAATATCTGTCCTGTTGAAACCAGGTAAAAACCCTTCAGATTGTGCTTAATACCGCCAAGTTTCATTGTTAAACACCGATTTAAAAATATTCTCTGGTATTCTGGCTGACAGATTGCAGCACGTTATTCAAAACCTAATTCACCATAACAAAACTGGCTTCATACAGGGCAAATTATTACAGGATAATATCTGCTGCTTCATATTATTATATCCTCCCAGAAAAAAATTCAGCTGGCCATTAGTGTCGATCTGAAAAAAGCATTCAATAGAGTAGACTGGTGTTTCTACGCCGGGCACTGCCAGATTTTAACTTTTGGTGGTGGGTGGGGGAGACATCACTGCTCTGTATAGCAGCCCTGAGGCCATTGTGGCGTAAATGGTTGCCTTTCTGAAAGATTTTCTTTAGGTCGTGGCATTGTCAGGGTGTCCACCCCCCTTCGCCCTTGAACCTCTCTGGCTGTTAAAGATTAGGCAACACCCATTTATTAGGGGATTGTGGGTAGCAACACAAGAAAAAAAATTGCTCTTTATGCAGATGACACCCTATTATTTTTGAGTGACCCGGTAAATTCCCTTCATCACCTACAAACTGTCTTAAAACAATTTGGAACACTGGCCAGTTACAAAATTAACCTTTCAAAATCTGAAGCAATGATTGTGAGTGGCTGTCCCTTTACAGGCTTTAAAGAAACATTCCTCTTTACGTGGGCTCCTAAGAATACCTTTTACTATCTGGGCACCAAGTTTCTGTGGACACATCAAGACTTTTTAAACGACATAGAAGTTATTACAAACAATTAAATCAGATGTAGCCTGCTGGAACATTCTCCGCTACCTCTATATGGAAGGATACAGTCTATAAAAGTGAATATTTTTCCTGCTTACTGTTTGTATTCCAGACCCTCCCATAGTAATTCCTAGGGCGATTGGCAGAAACTGCAAAGAATCTTATCTAAATTTATATGGCAAGGCAAACTGCCTAGAATCTTCTATTCAGTGCTTTGTCTCCCTAAGGAATGGGGTGGTCTGGGGCTCTCTGACCTTCTGAAGCCCTATGTGGCTGCACAGGGGCTTTGGCTCTATACTTGGCTTAAACAACAGATGGGAGCAGGGTGGTATGAGCTGAACCCAAGATTTGGTCTCTTATCCCTTTGGACCATGCCTACCCTTGTAATCTTGCTCAGATTGCTTCATATTGTCAACATCCTGTGGACTAAACGCACAATAAGGGTCTTGCTTAAACTGTCTTGATGGGCATGCCTAATACTCTAGGCCCCCATATCCTAATCCAATACCATGACAATTTACCCACCCCACAAAAAAAAATTGGACAAAGGCTTTCAACACTGGGAAAGGCATGGCCTCACCAGATTCCCACAATTTCTGAGTGATGAGACATGTATGTCATTCCAACAATCACAACAAGGTATGCACTAAGGAAAGACCATTTCCGCTTCTTGCAAATCAGGCACTTAATTTTCCAGCACCCACCCTTAACAAATACAAAGGCCCAAACAACACTGGAAGTGAACCTTTACAGTGGGTTACTTTGCAGGTTCAAGTTAGACCGATTTCTTGCCTGTATAAGCGCTTGATGGACTTGATGCCCCCAAAACAGATCATATTCGTCTGAAATGGGAAAAAGAATCTAATTTTCAATCACTTAACCTCAGTGGGATCATAGACTTAAGAAGGATGGACAGTAACAGCTTTGCCTACTTGGAGAAATTCAGTTGGAAAATACTTGAGAGCTACTTCCAGCACCAACAGTGACAAAATTCAACACTCCCACTCTGATGGATGCTGGAGGGATGTGGCCTAGTTGGCTTCCATTACCATATTTCCTGGAGCTGTCCAGTACTAGCCTCATATTGGCAACAAGTGCATACTTATTTGCAAACACTCTTCAGTATCTCATTACCATTCATCCTTGATAACTCAGTGCTTGGTTTAACAGAGTCCTTTGGAAGTCCTGGGCCGGTGACCAAACTTTATCACATTCTGCAGGTGGCAGCACTAAAATGTATTGCACTGCAGTGGCTCTCCCCTCTGGCCCTGACACAAACCCAGTGGAAAGGCAAGATCTTAGAGACTGAATCCATGGAAAGAATCACTGCCACTCTTTGCTTACGTAAAATGTATTTGCTAGATGTCTGCCCCTGGCATCTCTTGGAAATCCTGGCCACGAAGGCAGGTGAACAACAGCAGACACAGGCTTATTGTACCGACCCTTATAGATATATCTTGGCCTACCCTCCTCACCCCACGGTCGGTCCTTCAGGCCTTGGGGTGGGCTGTCTGATTCTACTTGCTGCTTCTCAGTTCTAGCAAAACCTCCTATGAACTGTCACATTTCAAATACTGCATTTCTTTTCTAACAAATATTGAACCTTCACTATCTGAATGCAATATATTTTGTCTTTGTCTCTGTACTCTAGGTTCAGTGCAAATTTGAGACCCTCCCCTTCACATCCACTGAGACTGCACAAGGGAAAAAAAACACACACGCTTTTGGCTGTTAACATTATATATGTTTTATTGAGTTCTGAGTTGCTGTTTTACTTTAACTATTATTGAAGCAAGTCTGTTGTATGTCATTGTATACAGAATCTAAGATTACTATAAGTTAAAATTATAGCTAGTCTTATTTTGAGCAGACGATAACAGACCTCTTTCATTGTACCAACTAACATGGACCAGACTGGACTATGTTTTATTTTTAAGAGATGTCTGATGTATTCAGCTGTTGCTTTGGTTACTGTTGCAATTAAATGTATAGTTGGAATAAGCAAATAAAAATGAGTTCAAAAACAAATGGTCTGTCCCAATGGCAGTGCTCTGTGGTACTACATGGGAGACCCAGGTTTGTATTGCAGTTGTGACTTCCAGCCTTGGGCATCACATGACTTCTGCCCCCCTTCGCCCCTGGTGGGTGTCTCCCATCATAGGGAGGTGGAAGGAGAAAACGGGAATGAAATTCTGGTGGAAGATCTGAAGAAATCCTTATCCAGGCCACAGCCCAACAGCATTCTCTTGGCCTCTGCTACCATGCAGGATATTCAGAGAGGTGACTGGAGACAAGTAGTTGAGAGGAGGATAAAGTTACAGGCCGCTGGGATGTGGTCACCAGAGGGCTCCTGATGATTCACAGTACGGTGTTGGGGAAGAGATCTGGCAGGCAGAATAGAGGTAGACCGCCAATGAAAAGTGGAAGCTGTGGAACACGCCCACTGACCAGACACTTTAGTGGGAACTGTCTGATCAATTGTGATTAAAACTACCAAAGCGTCAATTTAGGGTGGAAAAACACGTTTTTACGGCTGGATTAGCATTCCTGAGACTCAAAGGATTATTTTGATATTTTTTTCAATAATGGGCCATAATAATAAAGGACCAGCACCAGGCTCGAAAGCTCAGCCTGTAGAGACATCATTGGCTGAGGCTGCAGCAAAATCTACATTGGCGCCTGAACCGCCAGGGCGAGCCCTAAAAAGATCCATGCAGGCCATCTGTGCCAAAATGGAATCGGTCCTTGCAAAATTCGCAGAGCAAGATGCCAAAATTGATACTGTTTCCAAAACTGCAACCACGCAGAATCCATGGCAACAAAGGCACTGGCATCTTCTGGCCAGCTTGTGTAAGAAAATGCACAACTTGAACACCGTTTGGAGGCCTTGGAGAACTCACAGAGGGCCTCCAATGTACGCATTGTGGGACTACCGGAAAATGTAGAGGGTAACAGTTTATTATATTTCATTCGGGAATGGCTGCCGACCGCTTTAAATTTAGAAGCAAGCCTGTCTTCAGAAAGTTTTTTTATCAGGGCTTACTAGATTTCACCTCGATGAGCAACAACAGCAATTTGCCCTGGACCATCCTTGTAGTTACTTCAAACAGCTTAATCTGGTTCAAGGTCAGTTGGAATTCATCTGTATCCCCTTCCCCCGGGTCGTGCCTGAAAATAGGCAGGATTTGTCTAGTGCACTTACCCGGTCAACAAAAGCTAAATAAATAAATAAAAACCCAGCACTATGAGATGTAATTATTCAAGCGCCTTGGGATGCTAAATGGCTGAATTTCCATTGATCCACTGTACGCATCGTTCAGATCTTTCCTTTGCCACCAGGGTGAGACGGAAGAAGTTCGATAGTGTGCGGGCCAGCTGCGTAACCTGGGGTTATGCATTACGCTCTTGATGCCTGTCCATCTCCAGATCCATTATGGAGGCTGAACCTATCAATATACCGATCCGGGAAGCTGGAAAGAAAGTTGAAGCCCTTACTGGAGAATTTGATAGAGCCTGACGACTGGAATCATCTGAATCAAATGAAGAGACCTGAACCTTTTTGTGGTTACATTCAGCTACCTTTTAAAGTCTTCTTAGAAGGTGGTTGAGACATATCTTTTGCTTGCTCCAATAATGAAGATGATGTTTTTATGCTAACGCTGTTTTGGGGATGGAAACCCAATATTTGTACCTATTGTGCTCTTCTGCCTATCTCTTAGTAAATAGCACTATGTTTTAATGTGTTTAGATAAACTAATAGTCATTATAGGCGGTGATATATATATATATATATATATATATATATATATATATATATATAACTAGTTCTAATATTAAGACTTTGGTTTGTTGGTGCAAATGTTATTGAACTTAAATTTAAAAAAATTACATTTTATTAAATCCTCCCTGCCATTTGAAATATGGTCTCACTCTACCACTGTTCCTGATGTGGCTTTGATAAGTGTCCACTTTCATATTGACCGCGGCTTACAGCGGTTGAATTTCCGCATGTGGCTTGGCGACCCAGGTTCGAGAACGGACTCAGGTCACTGGAGGGCCAGCCAGGGGAGAAGGATGGGCGTCCTGGGACTGCTCTCCTTCTCCGGGGAGGAGGGAGGTGTCCGAGCTTGGATGACCCTGGTGGAGGCCAGGAGTCACGCAGCTACCCGGCACAGGCCGCGTACTGGAGGCGGGGCAGGGCGCTCCCGCGTCATTGCACGACCCGCCTCCCTCCGAACAAGCGAAAATGGACAAGCTGCCGGCTGCCCTAAATAAAGCTCGCCACGGCTTCAATTAGCCCCCAGGCCAGTCCTCCGACCTAGTCAATGACTGCGGCATGCAGGCAGAGTGCCGCTAACCCACCATGGGGGTAAGCCACGGGTGTCGGAGGCCCGAGGCCGATATGGGGGTGGAAGTCGGTGTCCGTGACCGGCTGAAAGCAGCGGGCGGCCGCAGCTAGGTAGGAGGGAGAAAGAATAAAATGGGGGAGAGTGTCCACTTTCACTTCAGTTCTCCACCTCTCCCTCCTTCATCCACTCCCTTCTCCTCAAAACTCCCTACCTCCTGGAGCCCCTTCAAAATCCCCTAAGCTTCACTTTCTCATACTTGCCCTCCTCTTGCTCCCTGCTGGGGATATCCACCTTAACCCAGGCCCTATTGCCCTATGCTCCTCTGGTGCTTCCTCCTCTGCTACCTCCCCCCGCTATCTTCTCTCAGTCCTCCCAAAGGGCTTAAAGATTCTACATCTTAACACCCACAGCTTGTTGCAAAAAATAGACCAGATTCAGACCATGGTGTGCACTCTAAAACCAGACATTCTAATCATCTCAGAAACTTGGCTAAAGAGCACTATCCCCCCGACCACTCTGTCTCCATTCCTGGCTACTCACTGCTAAGGCAAGACTGTGCTGGCAGAGGTGGCAGTGTGGCCATTTATGTCCTAGCCTCCATCCAATATTCCATCCTCTAGTCCTGAGACCCATGATGCCCTAGTTATCCATGTGAACCTACCCTTCACTCTCCTAATCTTCATAGGCGGCATATACTGCCATCCAAATGTCCATCCTTCGGTAGCACTAGACCTCCTAACCTCCTTCACTTTGCTTGCTCGCTCTGGAGAAATATTTATCCTAGGCAACTTCAATATAAATTGGTTGTCACCTAAAACTACCAAAACTAAAAATGAAATCTGAGCCCTAAACCTCTCCCAACTGATCTTCGAACCCACCCGCCCAAACCACAAGACACAACAACATTCCCTACTCTACTGGGCCCTTACTTCCCACCCCCACCTTGTCATCACCACTGGCATCCTCCCCGATGCTCACAGTGGCCAGTAACACAATATTCATAGTTGGGAAAGTCCACAGAACTAAATCACCACACACAACTGTACAGCTACGCTTTTCAAGTTTCTTGACCTTGAACCTCTCTTGAGTAACCTTGCCACTTCTGACTGGTTCTCCACCCCCCCCCAATGTCCTTCCCCTCAGTTGATAAGGCCCTTGCCTACTTCAAAGAAGTCTTTCTTGCAAACTGGAACACCTTTGCCCCACTCAAACAAACCAGAGTCTGAGGTAACCACTTACCTTGGATAACCCCTGAACTTCTGGCCTGCCGCTGGGCTAGAGATTGAGCCTGGAAGCATCATAAAGCTACCCAGCATCCTAGTGACCTTACTAACTACCACATGCTCAAACGCTTGCAGCAGGGCTGCAAAGTTAGCCAAGTCCCAATATTTCAAATCTGTCTTATCACCAACATTAATTCCCCTTCAAACTTCTGGAAGGTGGTCCACAGCCTATTTACACCCTCATCTCGCCCACCGCCCCCGGTACATAAGGTAAATGGCACAATAGTGTCTGACCCATCAGCTGTAGCTGCAGAATTTAATTCCTACTATACCTCCTGCATCACTGAGCTTCTGAAATCCCTACCCTTTTGCCCTGCACCACACTCCTACTTTCCCTTCTCTTTTGCTACTGTAACTAACTAATGCCTAAGTGCCCTCCTCAACATCAACCCCTCTAAATGTGCCTCCCCGATGGCCTTGACCCAAAACTCCTCTCCCTCTCTGCTTCAGCCATTGCCTACCCCCTCTCAATAATCTTAAATCGCTCACTCTCTGCTGCCTCTGTCCCCTCTTCATGGAAACATGCTGTTGTCCTCCCTCTACGCAAATGGGGGTGACCCCTCATCCCTTGGCAACTATCGCCACATTTCTCTCCTCCCTACCCTTGCCAAGCATCAAAAACACATTGTCCTGTCCCAACTCACCTCTTTTCTCTCTGACACCTCCTTTTTTTCCCCCCTTTCCAGTCTTGTTTCAGGAAAAAAACTCAACCATCACCTCTCTCCTACGGCGCACAGACTCCATCCTAACTAGGATGGACAGTGGACAAATCACCTCTGCCATTTTATCGCCCTGGTCAAGGCCTTGACACAGTCTCACTCCCTTCTCCTTGACTCATTCATGGCAGCTGGCCTATCTCCCTCTGCCACAAACTGGTTCAAGGCCTACCTTATTGGCGGAACCCAGTCATTTAAGATCTTGGAGCCACTTCCTCCCTTCTGATTAGCACTGGAGTCCCCAGGGCTCAGTATTAGGGCCCCTCCTGTTCTCCATCTTCTTAAATGGCCTTCCCTCTGTTTGCTCCCCATCTTCTGCTATACATATGCATGCTGATGATACAGTCCCGTATGCATCTGGCTCCTGTCCTGATGAGGTTACAACCAGCTTACAGCAAGACTTTGACAAGGTTCAGCTCTGGTTTGCTAACCATCAGCTTTTCCTCAGTGCCAAGAAGACTGTCTCCATGACTTTTGTCACAAGGCAGAGACTCTCTAGGTTCACTTCCTACCCACTTACCACACCATTGATGGGACTTACTTTTTTTTTTTCTGTTTTTCACCCTCTAGCACCGGAACTCTCTCTGGCCACTACATTCGCTGTCTCTCACTCTACCTGCCGCCGTGCTCCTACCATCTTCAAAGTTATCGATTCCTCCTGGGCCGGAGGCAGCTATGACCAGGAGACCCGAAGGGGCAGTGGCAGGAGTCTGCACTGGGCGTGTGGCAGAGGCACTGGAAGGGGCCGTCGCCTATCAGACTAGGAGGTGTTTTCTGCTTTAGTCCCGAAAGCCTCCCCCGTCCTCCAGAGCATGGTGCACTCCTGATGCTGCAGCGCATGGCAACCCTGCTTACGTCAGCCACGCATTGTTTGTTTGTGTGTGTGTGTGTGTGGTCCAGCGCTGCTGCACCGCCCCTGGTCTCCGTCTGGGGCCGCTGGAGTGCCAGACAACCCTTGTCCCCCTCCCGGGAGAGAGAGCAGCCAGTGGCGCTCAATCCTTCCTCCCCCCTCTCTCTCTCTCTCTCTCTCTCTCGTGCTGACCCCTGGCGCCCGAGCTCGCTTCCGAATTTAGGTCTCCTGCGTGGTGCGAAGTGTGGCATCCAGTGCCTCAACCCTCCATGCCACTGGGCTGGCACTGATGGGACTTACTTGAGGACACATCCTCCTTCAGGTACTTAGGTGTTTGTTTGGATCAACACCTAAACTTCTCTGGACGTATTGACGCCATCCAGAAAAAAACTGCTCCCCAAGCTTGGTGCCCTGTTCAGGAACTGTAGTTGCATCCTCTCCTGACTAGGCGTGAACTTGTTCAGAAGATGATACTGCCCATTTTCGACTACTGTGATGTAGTCTATGGGGCTGCCACTAAGTCCTCCTGGCCAGACTGGACACTCCAATTCTTTCTGCTGCTTTGCCCTGGATGACCCCCCCAACACACCCATCACTGCAGTCTTTGTCATGCCCTATCCTTCCGTCTCTTACAAATAGGACTCTCCCACTGTGCTAAATTGACCTCCAAGCACCGGTTGGGTGAGCTAACATACTATTTGCCAGCAGATTAGGCCTTGCGGTCTCCAGGTCTGCTCGATCCTTAGTTGGGTCGAGACCCTCCCATCCCTTGTGCTCCAGAAACCCGTGATCATCCATCCCCACCCCCTGGGACAGGCCATAATCTGATACATCCACTTTCTGTGTCTGTCCCACCCTCTCTGAAGCCCTCCACTGTGGATCTCTGAACCAGCTCACCAGGCAGTGCATTCCAAGGGTCCACCACCCTCTCAGTGAAAACCTCCTCCTCTTTCCCCTCACCCTTCCACCTTCCAACTTCAAACCATGCCCTCTGGTGATACCTCCCTGCTTTAGTCTAAAGATCCCTCCATGTTTAACCTATTTATTCCTTGAGGTACTTGAAGACCTCAATCATGTCCTCTGTCTCTCTCTCCTCCAATGAAAACAGGCAGGCTCCTAAGTCTGTACTCATACGTCAAATCCCCTAGCCCTCGTGTCATCTTTGTTGCCCTCCTCTGTACCCTCTCCAGGAGCTGTATGTCCCTCTTCAAGTGTGGTCTCCAGTACTGTACACAGTACTCAAGGTGTGGTGTAACCAGTCCATTGTACAACGGCAGAATCACTTCCTTGCTCCTAGAGGTGATCCCCCCCTTACGATGCATCCCAACATCCTGTTTGCCTTGCTAGCCGCTCTCCTGCACTGCTCAGAGTTATTCATACATGCATCCACCATGACCCCTAGGTCTTTTTCCCCTATTGAGGCCTCCAGCGCCTCCTCTCCCAGGGTGTACCTGTGTTTAGGGTTTCCCCGACCAAGATGCAACACCTTGCACTTGGTGATATTGAAATTTAATTTCCATGTGTGAGCCCAGCTTTCCAGGGTGTCCAGGTCCCCTTGCAGGGCCAACCTCCCCTCTTCTCCCTCAACTACTGCTCCCATCTTGGAGTCATCCATGAAGAGACTCATTTCACACCTATACCCTCCCTGATGTCCGATATGTATGCATTAAACAGGATCGGACCCAGGACCCGAGCCCTGAGGTACCCACTATCACAACCTCTCTAGGGTTCGAGAGCTCCCCACAGACCACTACTTTCTGAGTGCGTCCAGCTAGCCAGTTTTCAATCCATCTGACCATCAAAGGGCCTACTCCTAACCCCATCAGTTTCTCCACCAGACCATTGTGAGGGACAGAGTCAAATGCCTTGCTGAAGTCCAAGAATAATACATCCACAGGCTTACCCCTGTCCAGTTCTGATGTTACCCATTCATAGAACTCCACAAGGTTGGTTTGACAAGATCTACCTGGCACAAACCCATGTTGCCGACTATCCAGACCTCCACCTCCTCCAAGTACACCCCAATTGTTTCTTTAGTATACTCTCCATTAATTTTCCCACCACCAGTTCAAACTGATGGGTCTAGTTACCTGGTACTTCCCTCGACCCCCCTTTGTGGATTAGTAACGCATGTGCCTCTGCCAATCCCTAGGTACCCTCCCCTGTCTCAAGTGACCTGCTGAAAAGCTCCGCCAGAGTGCAGCCAGTATGTCTACCAATTCCCATAAGTACTCTCGGATGAATGCCATCCGGCCCAGGAGATTTCTTTCTTTAGGGCCTTGAGCTAACCACACCCTTTTGGTGGAATAGCATCATCCGTCCCCTCCACCTTACTGGCCTTTTTATCCTCACCCAGATCTTGACACCCCTGGGTACCTCTCCCTCCCTCTTGCTCCATTTCTGTTGCTCCCCTGATCCCACTTGACTGATGTTTCTATCCCTTCGTTGTCTTGCTTTGTAGATATCCCATCCCCTTCCCTAGTGAACACAGAGGCAAAGTACTCGTTAAATGCCTCTGCCTGGTCCCTCGCCTCTTCCACCCACCCTCCTTCTGATCTCAATCTGCTGAGATGGCCCTTAGTTTTTCTCCGCTCCCCAATGTACCGGAAGAACCCCTTTTCCCCTCCATGTATCCCCTGTGCCAGCCGGTGCTCTTTACTGGACTTTGCTCCCCTCACCATATGGGTGACTTTTCTAAATGCAAGCTGGTACATTTCCTTATCCCTCCCTATCCCCTCTTGTTGTTTTATATTTTTTTTGTAGGCCGCCTTCTTTTCTCTGACTGCTACCTGTACCTTACTGGACCACCAGCATGGTTTATGTGACCTTGCTCCCTTACATTTCAACTTAGCGCAGATCCTGACTGCCTCATGAAGTCCCGTTTATGACCTCCCATCTCCTTTCCACACTTGTCATTGAGGTAATCCCTTCAAGTGATCCTTGAGAATATTTCCCATGCCCATAAGCGTCTGCCCCGAAATCCACTGCCAGTGTCCTAGATCTCACCCCCTCCCCCATGCTTATTTGAAACCAGACAGTATTGTGGTTGCTCCCAGTCAGGGGTCTTGTACAGCCATGTCCCTTACCAGATCCCCATCTGCCAGAACCACATCCAGGACATGCCCTCCCTTAGGGCTCCATCACATGCTGTGTTAAGAACACATCCTGGATACCATCCAGCAGCCTCTGCTCCTTGGCCACCTTAGAGGACATGGTTCCCCAGTTTGTGCCTGGCATATTAAGGTCCCCCATCAACACCACTCCTTCTCCTTTTGGTCCACACTGGGCAATGATGTTGTCCAGCAAACCATCCTCTAGAACATCACTCATCCCGGGGGCCTATGCTACACCCAGCTTGACCTTATCTCTGCTGGGGATCGTAAGGTGACCCATAAGGCCTCCACGTTTCCTCTGCCTCTTCTACCCTAGCAAATTCTATATCTCATCTCTAATGTATAGCCACTCCACCCTCTGCCCTCCTTTCTATCCTTCCTAAGCATAGTGTACCCCGTGCGTTTGGGTCCCAGTCATGGTTTTGTTGGCCACGTTTCGTGACTGCCGCCACATCCACCCCCTCGAACAGCATGGCCTGGAACTCTGGCAACTTGTTTCCCAAGCTCCTGGCATTTACTAACACCAACCCCACCCCTTATCCTTGATCCTCTTTGTTGAACCCCACCCAGATTCTTTATACTTCCATCCTCCCTCTGCTCCTCCTGGAAACCTCCACCCCAATCTGTCCCCCCTTAGGCTTGAGGCTACTCCCTCATCTGGAGGAGAGGGCTTCTGGTCAGCCCTCCCTTATCCCTTCCCCCTCACAAGTTTAGACCCCACCTTCTTGTATGTAGTCAGCCATCTCCTGTTTAAGGACTTCCTTCCCTATGGGGCAAGATGAAACCTGTCCTTGGCATATAGTCCCTTATCCTCCCAAACTCCATTCCAGTTCCCTAACACCCCCAACCCACTCTCTTCACCCCACTTCTGAGCCAGTCATTAATCTCTGTGAGCTTCATTTTTTTCTCCACTGAGGCCTTTGGTACTGGCAATATCTCCGAAAAGGAAATGTTGCATCCATTATCCCGACAGACTCTGGCAAGCTCTTGGAACCTTGCTTGGATTTCCAAAATGCTATTTCCCTCTAGATCATTAGTTCCCAAATGCACCAGGAAATCCGGTTTCCCTCCACAATCCCTAACCATTTCATACACCATGTACTTTGCTCTGTGCACTGTCAGCCCAGAGATACTCACTACCTTCACCTGGCTATGGCATCACCCCTCTGTCCCTCCCACTGGATACCCCTAATCATCGAGTCTCCAATAACAGAACCTTAACACCACCATCATCCTTATAGTTACCTCCACTATGCCTCTCAGCCCCCTCCCCCTTTATTCATGATCTCAATTTAGGAGTCTTCCTGCCTTATTAGAGACCCCTTGTCACCCCTCCTTTCTGCCTCCTTGCTATTTTGCCCACTTAACTCAAATCCTCTGAATAGGTGTCCTTTAACCCTCTCTTATCCAAACCATTTATCCTGGCCCTGATGGTTTCCCCTTTCCCCACACCACCATCCTCCCCCCTTGTAATAGTACCCCTGCCTCCAGAGGCTCTCTGTGGGTCCCCTTTAGCTAGGGCCTCATCCTTGCTACTGACCCCCCTGCTGAAGGGGGCTCCTCTCCCAGTTTCTCTCCAATCATGCTCTCCTCCCTCATGTATGGAATATGATGCATCTCCCCCTTTTGCTTAACATATATGTTTCCCCTTCTCCCTCTGGGACTATTTCATTCAAACACCATGAAGTCTTGCTATATTAGGACTAATGCAGTTAGCCACTGCACTTGAACTGCCCCGGAGAGGAAACAGTTAACTCCAGAGTGATCTGGAGTTCCACAGCGCGAGGGCGCTATTCAAAGCTCTATCTGGCTAGTTTCAAACTGAAACAGCCAGATTCTTCTCCTTCACTGAACAGTCGCTCCGAGATCCAGCTCCTTCAGCTCGGTTCGTTTCTCGGTTCAAGCGAGTATTCGGTTCATTGGAACCGGCAAAAATATTTATTTTACCGCATTTGGTTTTAAAGCTCTATCTGGTAAATCGTAGTACAGAAAATTAAGTCTGTGTGAATTCATTATCGGTTCGGTTTGAACCGATCGGTTGATTTAAATATATGTGTTGAATTTTTGGTTGGGCTTTTAGAGTGCGGTTCCGGTTCTTATCGGTTCTAAAAAACTAATTTTTGGGTTTTTCAAATACCCGTGACACGGTTTAGGAACCGATAAAGGGTGTCTTGCCTAGCACTGCCATCTAAAGAGCAAGTTTTTGGTTAGGCTGGCATTATGTCTGAGAAACCCAAAGAAAAACCGGGCCCACTGGGTTTCAACACTGTGATGTTTGTGGGAAGCCTTTGCCAGGCTGACCCACACCACTTGTGTGTATTGTCTGGGGCTGACCACCTCTGTCAGACTGCCAGGTGTGTAAAAATTTCCCTGCAGCCACCCTGGAAAAGAGATTGGGCGGCTCAGGGGCGAAGGCCAAAAGTCCGCTGACCGGATGGCCAGCCGGTCCAGTGCCCACTGGACCAGAGGGAGTGCCCTCTGACCAGGGCGAGACTTCCTCGGGCAAAGCGAAGGCTGGTTCAGAGGAACCAGTCCCAGCAAAAAAGACAAAGAAATCAGCAGGTCTGGAGTACAAATTGTCTCTCCAACTGCTGCAGAGATAGCTAAAGCCATTCAGATTGTCCAATCTTTGTCTCAGGGATCTGTCGAACCCCCTGCATCTGGGAAAAGGGCGGCTCATTCAGTCCCAGTGGTTCAGGATTATGATGTTGAGGATTTTTATGAACCACATGAGGGGGAGGAGGAATTTGATCAGTATGTTTGTGACTAGGAAGGTCTGGACGTGCCCATTGAACCAGACATTTCTCCAGATAGACCTTTGGAATCTCCCCCTATGCTGTCTGAGTCCCCTTCTCATTTTATGTTTTACAGAAAGGTTGCAGAAACCCTCCAGCTTCCCTTAGAAGAGGCTGTGGATGAGCTAGAGGAGCCTGATTATGTTGAAATGATGGATATTCCAGAGTCTAGGAGGTTGTCTATTCCTTTGCATAAGTCATTTAGGAAGCAAACAACAAAGATTTTAAAAATCCTCATTCTGTCCCCCTGTAGATAAAAAATGGACAGAAGGTATACTTTATCAGGCCTGATACAGACTTCCTCTCTGAGCAGTGTAGTCATGTGGTGTAGTGCAAGCTGCAGCCTGTGACAAGGCTAATATTCCCTGGCCTCACATCCTCCTGATAAGGATTCCAGGAAGATTGATGCCATGGCGAAAAAAACAATATATGGCAGCTCGTTTGGGACTCAGGCAGGCTAATTATGTGGCTTATGTGGCTAGATATCAGAGGTCTAGATGGGACACAATTTTGCAGTTAGCCAAGCAGGCCCAGGGCCAGCTGGCTAGTGTGAGTTGGAACAGGTGGCTGCTGATGGCATTGAAGCCTCTAAAGTTCAATTTCATACTGCTGTTGATAATGATGTTTCCTCTAGGGTCATGGCCACTTCTGTAGCTTTCCGTAGTTGGCATGGCTCAGATGCACTAATCTGTCCCAAGATACTCAGTCAAGGCTATGGATTTTCCTGTAACGGAAATTCTCTGTTTGGTGATCAAGCGGAAAATTATAGAAAAGATGGATGAATATGGAACTACCTACAAAAGTGCCCAAGCTAAGGAGAGGCATGCCACTCCACAAAGGCATGCCCCCAGGGGTAGGGGTAGGCCTTTCACAGGCCCTTTACCAATTCAAGCCTCCTCTGCTTTTCACAGAGGGTTTTCAGAGACAGAGGTAGGCAGGGCACAGGTAGACAGTTGCCCTCCCCTCAGCCTAAACCTGCTGCCAAGCAGGCACCCTGATGGGGTGCCCAGGGCCGATTCTCCTGTTCCAGTGGGGGGCAGACTGGTTTATTTCAGCCAGAACTGGCTGTCCGTAACTTCGGACAGGTGGGTTCTGGAAGTAGTAAGCCAGGGCCTGGTTCTCAGCTTCAAACAGTTCCCAAAGATGAGAGCCAGGCAATTTCCACCTGCAAACTCTTCAGAAGCCCTTGCTTTGGAAGCAGAGGTGTCTTCCCTTCTGGATTGCAAAGCAGTGGAAAGGGTTCCTCCTTGCCATCAGGGCAAGGGACTGTACTCAAGATATTTTCTTACCCCAAAAAAGACAGGAGAATGGCGGCCCATCTTAGACTTAAGGTACCTGAACAAACATCTATTGAAACCAAAGTTCAAAATGTTAACTCTAGCAATGATCTTGCCTTCTCTGAGGCCAGAGGACTGGTTAGCCTCCCTGGACCTCAGGGCGCCTACTTTCATGTCATGATCAGGCCTTCTCACCGAAAGTACCTCAGGTTCGAACTGCTCTCAGGCCACTACCAGTTCAGACAATGCCCTTCGGCTAACCTCGGCTCCAGGGTATTCACAAAATGTCTAGCTGTGGTAGTGGCTCATTTAAGAAGGCAAGGGGTTGCGGTGTTTCCCTACCTGGACGACTGGCTCATAGTGGGTCAGTCTCCAGATCAGGTAAAATCCCACTTGCAAATCACCCAGCAGCTTCTCACTTCCCTGGGATTCCTGCTAAACTTACCAAAGTCAGTTCTAGAACCTGTTCAGGTTCTAACTTTCATAGGTGCAGAATTGAACACAAAGTTAGCCAGGGCATTTCTCCCCTCGGAAAGAGTGGACAGGCTCATTGCCCTGGCATCCTCCTTTATCCTGCGGGTCTCTCGACCAGCAAGGCACTTCTGTCAACTCCTAGGGCACATGGCTGCTTCCACAGCTGTCGTGCAGGAGCAAGATTTCAGATGAGGGACATCCAGTTCCACTTGAGGTCCTATTGGTCTCAAAGGAGGGACCCCCTTACCAAACTAGTCCCGTGACCAAAACCCTGATCCTGGCCCTTCAGTGGTGGCAGGATCAAGGCAATCTTACTCAAGGGGTTCCCTTTATTCCCGTTCCCCTCCCTCACCCTCACCACGGATGCCTCCCTGTTAGGGTGGGGGCCTATGAGCGACCTTTCCACTCAAGGAGTGTGGTCCCCAGGAATCTCTGCTCCACATCAATCTTTTGGAACTCAGAGCTGTACTTTTAGCTCTTCAGGCTTTTTCAACTGTTGTCCAGAACAAAGTAGTCCAAATCAGGACAGACAACACCACAACAATGTGGTACATCAACAAGCAGGGGCACTCGGTCATCAGCCTTGTGCACGAGGCAATGAAGTTGTGGTCTCTGGCTACTCCCTAAACACCTCCTGATCGCGATTCACCTTCCAGGAAAGGACAATGTCGCCGGATGCTCTCAGCAGGATTTCCCAGGGCCATCACGAATGGTCTCTGAATCCTCAGGTATTGAGTTGGTCTTTGCCAGTTGGGGCACCCTCAGATAGATCTCTTAGCAGCCCCAGACAACCATCAACTTCCTCTATTTTGTTGCAGGCCTCCAGTGCTGGGCTCAGTCCCCTGGGCGCCTTTCTGCTGGATTGGACAGGGAAATTCCTATATGCTTTTCCCCCCTTCCCTCTCCTCTTCAGGGTGTTGGTGAAAATCAGAACTCAGCCCTGCAAAGTGGTTCTGATTGCTCCAGACTGGGCCAGACAGCCCTGGTATCCTCTCCTCCTGTCCCTGACAATCCACCCTCCCCTGACCTTGCCCAGGACCCACGACTTGCTGACCTGTGCACAGGGGAGAGTGTGGTACCCGGACCTCAAATCCCTTCACCTCAAGGCTTGGTTCTTGAGGAATTAGAATTCGCTGATTTGCACCTTTCTCAAGGGGTCCTGGATATTTTAAAGGCTTCTAGGAAGCCTTCCACTAGGGCCACTTACAATTCTAAGTGGAAGAGGTTTTCCTTTTGGTGTTCGGAGAAACAAATTGTGCCAGAATCTGCTGACTTGGCCATTTTTCTGGACTATTTGGTCCATCTAAATCTCCTAGGCCTTAGACCAGCTATCTTGAAGGTTCATCTGGCAGCTGTTTCTGCCTTTGTTTCCGTAGGAAGCCTGTTCCTTTCCTCCCACCCTGTGTTTTCCAAGTTTTTAAGGGGTTACTTACACTAACCCTCCCTTCCGGAACCAGCCCCTGCCTGGGACCTGAATGTTTGCATTGCTCAGTTAATGCACTCCCTTTGAGCCCCTTTCTTCTGCGGATCTCAAGTATTTAACATGGAAAACTGTTTTCTAGTGGCTATCACTTCTGCCAGGACGATAAGTGAATTGCAAGCCCTTTCAGTAGAAAACGATTTTATTTCTTTTCACAGGGATAAGGTAGTCCTCAGGACTAACAGAAAGTTTTACCCAAAGTGGTTTCAGATTTTCATCTGAACCAGCCCATTTTCTCCCAGTATTTTCACTGAGCATTCTTCCTCGGGTGAAAGGAGACTACACAGTTTGACGCAAAAGAGCCCTAAGCTACTATGTGGAGACGTACCAAGGGTCACAGGTTCAATCCCTCCAACTCTTCCTTACCTATGGAGAGGTTGGCAAGGGAGACCTGCCACTAAGAGGACAATTACAAGGTGGATCGCCCTCTTGTATCCAATTCTGTTACCAAAACTAGGTAGGAACCCCCTCAGGACTGAGGGCTCACTCTACCAGGGGTACAGCTGCATCTCTAGCGGCTGCTAGAGATATTCCCATTTTGGAAATTTGTCAAGCTGCTACCTGGAAAACAGTTCACACCTTTACCAAGCATTATTCCCTGGACGTCCAGTCCAGGAGAGATGCTCGTTTTGGCACAGCTGTGCTTCAGAGCCTATTTTCCCAAGTAGGTTCTGACCCTCCTCCATGGAGGTACTGCTGTGTAATCTGCATTAGTCCTAATATAGCAAGACTTCATGGTGTTTGAAGAAAAAATTACTCACCTTAGTAATTGCTTTTCTTCTCATGGAGTCTTGCTATATTAGGACAACCCTCCCTCCTACCCCTCTCAGAACTCCTACTTGGGTATGGGGTTGGCAAATTAGTGCAAGCACTGTGTCATGCCATTTTAGTCTCCCTAGTTCCCCCCCTTGTTCCTTTGGGTTAGGGAACTAGGTATTTGTTTTTTGTTAAGTGGCAGTTGGTCCCCTCTCTGGACTTGAGTCTTTTGGGGAGAGGGGGCCTATTAGTGCTTGTAAGGGTGATCCTAACAACAGGTAATATTGTTATTATTCTGTGATTGTTCTTATTCTACTAATGGTAGGTAGCCAATGGCTAGTGTAGAGCTTTTCACACAGACTTGCTATTTTAGTTTAGCTCGTAAAAAAAGAACCGGCAGTTTCGGTTTGAAACTAGCCAGATAGAGCTTTGAACAGCGCCTCGGGCTGTGGAACTCAGATCACTCTGGAGTTAACGGTTCCTCTCCGGGGCAGTTCAAGTGCAGTGGCTAACTGCATTAGTCCTAATATAGCAAGACTCCATGAGAAGAAAGCAATTACTAAGGTGAGTAATTTTTCATCCTTTCCATAGCGGTCTGTGATGCCCTATGGGTATCCAACTCCCTCCCAGCCTCTGTATAAGTTTCCTCATTTCCACCAACCCTTCCTCCCCTCTAGGTTGCTTAGTAGCTCAAATTTATTGTGACACTCTGTCAGCCTCCATCAAGTAACCCGAGTTTCCCCTGACTGCACCTCTAAACTGCCCCTCTTCTTCCCCTCTGCTCTAGTTCACCTTAGGGCTCCTTCCCACAGTCTGCTGTTTTAGGCTTCGCACTACAGCCCTCCTGACTCTTCTCCTCCACTCTCTTTGTATTCAGAATGTTCACCCCTGTGACGCTTTCCCTTAGCATCAACTTCCCTATCTAAGGGTCCTCTGTCCCTAATATCCCCCTCCTGCTTGCTGTAACATAACGTCCTGTAATTTCAGGCGTTGCCCCAGCCTCCCCTCAGCCCCACCCTTCTGCTGCCCATATCCACACCCCTTATCCTTGGACACCCCCCAGCTCCCCAGCTTACTCCTTAACCAGTATACCTCTCTCTCTGATACAAGATAGCTGTCTCAGAGTGGGCAGCCTCCTCTCTCAGGCCCAATTTAGGAATTATTGCCATCCCACAGCCTGTGCAGCCTACAACCCTTCCGAAGATGCCTGCCATGGTGGAATATGGACACCCTGTTTATCCCCTCTGTTTATAATGGCAACCCCTTTTCTCAGTCCCTTTCCCCTGGAATACAGTTTCTCTCTATACTGACTGTAGTTATTTACAAACCCAATTTCAACCCCCCCAATAAAGTTCCCAAGTCTCACAAACACATACAGTCCAGTGTGTGTAAGCAGACATCAGGTACCGTATGATGTCACAGGCCCACCAGCTCCTGTTGCTTCAAATTTCAGTCCCAAAACAGAAATACTCAGCCGTTCAATCCCCACCCCCAGTGGCTTTTCAGTATTTAAGAAAGCCTACAAAACAAGGTGGGTGGGAGGGCTCATACCAAACACCATATTTAAATTTCCCTCTAATTAACCCTGACAAACAGTCCCCAAACCTCCAAAGTTACAATATCACAGCCCAAGTAACAGTTCTAATTCTAGGTAATAATTTTTAACGCATAGAGCTAATTTCACTTACAAACTATTCAAATATTTCAGTTAAAACAGAATATAACCCCAGACCTCTGTTCTCCCAGCCTGCTGCTAGAGTTCCCAAGTGAACAATGGAGGCCAGGGTAATTCCTGTTTAAAGACAAGGTAATTGCAGCTAATGTCCCTTCCCCCTAACACCAGGCAAACAACACATTTAAATTTCCCTCTAATTAACCCTGACAAACAGTCCCCAAACCTCCAAAGTTACAATATCACAGCCCAAGTAACAGTTCTAATTTAAGGTAATCATTTTTAACGCATAGAGCTAATTTCACTTACAAACTATTCTTCAAACAACATGAAGTCTTGCTATATTGTGACAGATGCAGTTTGTCCCACCATTAGAACTGCTCCGGAGGTGAAAGAGTTAACTTCCATGCAGAGCATGGAACTTAGAGCGTGAGCTCGGTTAAAGAAGCTCTGTTAGGGTGGTTTCAAACCGAAACCATCAGATTCTTTACTCTGCCTCACTGAACAGTCGCTCCGGAGATTCCTCCTGCTGCTCAGTTCATTTCCTCAGTTTAAAGCATCTTTTCTCGGTTGAATTTAACCGCGATATTATTTATTTTAACCGCAAACCGATCGGTTCAAGCTCTGTCTATGGTATTGTAAGTAATAGATAGGTTTTCTGTGTAGAACTTGTAAATGTTTATCGGTTCGGTTTGAACCGATCGAATTGTATTTAAGCTTGGTTTTAAAGCCTTTTAAGGCTTGTTAGAGTGCGGTTCCCGGTTCTTATCGGTTCTAAAAAAAAAAAAAAGGATTTCATTACGTTCTTTTCCACAACCCGTGACACGGTTGGGAACCGATGAGGGTGTCTTGCCTGGCACTGCCATCAAAAGGGCAAGTTTTTGGTTAGGCTGGCATTATGTCTGAGAAACCCAAAAGAAAAACCGGGCCCACTGGGTTTCAACACTGTAGTGTCTGTGGGGAAGCCTTTGCCAAGGCTGACCCACACACCACATGTGTTTTATTGTCTGGGGTTTGACCACCTCAATGCAGACTGCCAGATTTGCAAGAATTTCCCTGCAGCCACCCTAGATAAGAGAGTTAGTAGGCTCAGGGAACGAGAGGCCAAAAAGTCCGCTGACCCGGATGGCCAGCCCGGTTCGGTGCCAGCCGAACCGGAGGGAGTGCTCTCTGACCAGGGCCAGACTTCCTCGGGCAAACGTAAAGCTGACTCTGAGGAGCCAGTTCCAGCAAAGAGAACTAGAAAGTCAGCAGGTGTGGAGTCCAAAATTCCTTCTCCAACTGCTGCAGAGATAGCCAGGGCAATACAGATTGTCCAGTCACTGTCCCCGGTTCCCTCTGAACCGCCACTATCTGGCAAAAGGTCGGATCGGTCGGTTCCACCGGTTCAAGAATATGATACAGAAGAGTTTTATGAACCAGAGGAGGGGGAGGATGATTATGATCAGTGTGAATGTGACTTTGAAAGTCTGGAAGTGCCCATTGAACCGGACATCTCCCCAGACAGACCTTTAGGTGAATCTCCCCCTAGGCTTTCTGAGTCCCCTTCTCATTTTTTTTTATAAAAAAGTTGCTGAAACCCTCCAGCTTCCTTTAGAGGAGGCTTTGGATGAGCAGGAGTAGTGATGATGGATATCCCAGAGTCCAGGAAATTGTCCATCCCTTTACATAAATCTTTTAGGAAACAAACAATAAAAATTTTAAAAGCTCCTAATTCTGTGCCTCCTGTAGATAAGAAGATGGACAGGAGGTACACTTTGTCAGGTCCTGATACAGATTTTCTTTCACAGCAATGCAGTCATGTTGGGGTAGTTCAGGCTGCAGCCTGTGATAAAGCTAATATTCCCCTGGCTTCACATCCTCCTGACAAGGACTCCAGGAAGATTGACGCCATGGCCAAAAACAATACATGGCAGCATCTTTGGGACTCAGACAAGCAAACTATATGGCTTATGTTGAGATACCAGAAATCTAGATGGGATACTGTCATGGCCTTAGCCAAACAGGCCCCTGGCCAGCTTGCAAAGGAGCTGGAGCAGGTGGCTCTTGATGGTATTGAGGCATCTAAGGTGCAATTCCATGCTGCAGTGGATTCTAATGATGTATCCTCTAGTGTCATGGCTACATCTGTGGCTTTTCGTAGATTGGCCTGGCTCAGGTGTACTACTTTGTCACAGGATACCCTGTCTAAGGCTATAGATTTTCTTGTGGTGGGAAATTCTCTGTTTGGGGAGCAGACAGAGAATTATATGAAGAAAATGGATGAATATAGAACCACTTATAGGAGTGCACAAGCCAAGGAACGGCAAGCCGCTCCTCAGAGGCAGCCCCCCAGGGGTAGGGGCAGGCCTTTTTACCAGACCCAGGCCTCCTCCTCGTCAGCCTATGCTCAGAGGGGGTTCAGAGGGAGAGGCAGACTGGGTACGAGCAGGCCTGCTCCCACCCCTCAGCCTAAAGCCCCTGCCAAACAGGCACCCTGATGGGATGCCCAGGGTCGGCTCTCCATTACCTGTAGGGGGCAGGCTGGCTTACTTCGTCCAGGACTGGGAGTCTTTAACATCAGACAGGTGGGTCCTGGAAGTAGTGAGCCAGGGTCTGGTTCTCGGCTTCAAAGAATTTCCAAAGATGAGAGCCAGATCTTTTCCACCTGCAAACCCTTTAGAGACTCTTGCTTTGGAAACAGAAGTCTCAACCCTCCTGGCTCTCAGAGCTGTAGAAAGGGTTTCTCCCCCACACCAGGGCAAGGGTCTGTACTCCAGGTACTTCCTTACCCCAAAAAAGACAGGAGAGTGGCGGCCTATCCTGGATCTAAGATATCTGAACAAGCACCTTTTAAAACCAAAATTCAAAATGGTGACTCTGGGAATGATTTTACCCTCCCTAAGGCCAGGGGACTGGCTAGCTTCCCTGGACCTCAAGGATGTCTACTTCCATGTTCTTATCGGAAGCTCCCATCGAAAGTACCTCAGATTCGAACTGCCCTCAGGCCATTATCAGTTCAGAGCAATGCCCTTCGGCCTCACCTCTGCCCCAAGGGTATTCACAAAATGTCTGGCAGTAGCAGTTGCTCATCTAAGAAGGCAAAAGATTGCCATTTTTCCCCTATCTGGACTACTGGCTCATTGTGGGTCAGTCTCCAGACCAGGTCAAATCACACCTGCTAGTTACCCAGCAGCTGCTTACCTCTCTGGGCTTTCTTCTCAATCTTCCAAAGTCAGTTTTGGAACCTGTCCAGGTACTCACCTTTATAGGCGCAGAACTGGACACAAGAAGAGCCAGAGCCTTCCTTCCCTGGAAAGGGTAAGGACCTTGGTGGCCCTGGCCTCGTTCTTCACTCTGCAGGTCTCTCGACCAGCAAGGCATTTCCTGCAGCTCCTAGGACACATGGCTGCTTCCACAGCTGTAGTGCAAGGAGCAAGATTTCAGATGAGGGACATTCAGTTCCATTTGAGAGCTTTCTGGTCTCAAAGAAGAGACCCCCTATCCAAGTTAATCCCAGTGACTCAAACCCTGATCCAGGCCCTTCAGTGGTGGCAGGATCAGAGCAATCTGAGACAAGGGGTGCCTTTCATCCCTCTGTCCCACTCCTTGACCCTTACTACAGATGCATCCCTCTTGGGATGGGGTGCTCACATGGGCGACCTCTCCACCCAGGGGTTATGGTCCCCTCAGGAATCTCTGCTCCACATCAATCTGTTGGAACTCAGAGCTGTTTTTCTAGCACTTCAGGTTTTTTCTGCATCTGTTCAGAACAAGGTGGTACAGGTCAGAACAGACAACACCACTACAATGTGGTACATCAACAAACAAGGGGGCACTCGGTCTTCGGCCTTGTGCACCGAGGCTATGAAGTTGTGGTCTCTGGCTTATTCCTGAACACTTCCTCATAGCAGTTCACCTCCCAGGCAAGGACAATGTCCTGGCAGATGCTCTCAGCAGGATTTCCCAGGGCCATCACTAATGGTCACTGGATCCCCTAGTACTGGGGATAGTTTTGCCAGATGGGCACTCCACAGATAGATCTTTTGCAGCCCCAGACAATCATCAACTTCCACTTTTTGTTGCAGGCCCCCAGTGTTGGGCTCAGTCCCCTGGATGCCATTCTCCTCGATTGGGAAGGAAGTTCCTTTATGCCTTTCCCCCTTCCCCTCTCCTGTTCAAAGTACTAGTCAAAATCAGGTCTCAGCCCTGCAAGATGATCCTGATTGCTCCAGACTGGGCCAGGCAGCCCTGGTACCCACTCCTTCTGTCCTTAGCAGTCCATCTTCCCCTGTCTCCCCCCAGGAACCACAATCTGTTAACCTGTGCTCAGGGGAGAGTTTGGTATCTGAATCTCAAATCCCTCAACCTCAAGGCCTGGCTCTTGAGCAGTTAGAGTTTGCTGATCTACAACTTTCTCAAAGTGTTCTCGAAATCTTGAAAGCTGCTAGGAAGCCTTCCACCAGGGCTATCTATAACTCCAAGTGGAAAAGGTTTTCCATATGGTGCTCGGAAAAGCATATTTCCCCAGACTCTGCTGATTTACCCGCTGTATTGGATTATATGGTCCATCTTAATTCTTTGGGACTGAGACCAGCTACCCTGAAAGTGCACTTGGCAGCTGTCTCTGCCTTCATTTCAGCAGGGAAGCCCTCTTCTCTTTCTGCTCACCCTGTATTTTCCAAGTTTTTCAAGGGATTGCTTCATACCAATCCTCCATTCAGGGACCCTGCCCTGCTTGGGATCTTAATGTTTGCATTGCTCAGCTGATGCAACCCCTTTGAGCCTCTGTTTTCGGCAGAGCTTAATTATTTGACTTGGAAACTGTATTCTAGTAGCCATCACTTCTGCCAGGCGCATAAGTGAGTTACAGGCTTTATCAGTGGAGACTGACTTTATTTCCTTTCACAGGGATAAGGTAGTCCTCAGGACTAACAGGAAGTTTTGCCTAAGGTGGTTTGGTTTCCACCTTAACCAATCTATTTCACTTCCAGTGTTCTTCACTGACCATTCCTCCTCTGGTGAGAGGAGGCTGCACAGCTAGATGTTAAGAGGGCCCTAAGTTACTACATAGAGCGTATCAAGGGTCACAGGTTTGACTCCTCCAACTATTTCTCACTTATGGTGAGGTTGGGAAAGGAGACCTGCCACTAAGAGATCCATTGCCAGGTGGATCGCTCTTGTATCCAATTTTGCTATGAAAAGCTGGGTAAGGTTCCCCCTCAGGCCTGAGGGCTCACTCTACCAGAGGTACAGCTGCATCTCTAGCTGCTGCTAGAGACATCCCTATCTTGGAATATGTCAAGCAGCTACTTGGAAAACAGTACACACTTTCACCAAGCATTGCTCCCTGGATATCAGGCCAGGAGGGATGCTCGGTTTAGCACAGCCCGTGCTTCAGAGCCTATTCCTAAGTAGGTTCTGTCCCTCCTCCATGGAGGTACTGCTGTAGTTCTGCATCTGTCATAATATAGCAAGACTTCATGTTGTTTGAAGAAAAATTACTCACCTTAGTAATGTTGTTTCTTCTAATGGAGTCTTGCTATATTATGACCTCCCCCCCAGCCTGCCCCTCTCAGAACTTCTACTTCGGGTATGGGGTGGGCAGTCCACTGTTGGCATTTATTGATGCCCCCTTTTATGTTTGAGTGTTGTGTTTTATTTAGTTATTTTATCTTATTTTTCTGGTCCCCTGACTTGAGTCTTGGTGTTGGGACCAGGAAAATGTGTTAATATTTTAGTAGCCAGTTGGCTAGTGTAGGTTACAGCTTCCACACAGAGCCTTAGTGAGTTTTGCTCATAAAGATCTGACGGTTTCGGTTTGAAACCACCCTAACAGAGCTTCTTTAACTGAGCTCACGCTCTAAGTTCCATGCTCTGCATGGAAGTTAACTCTTTCACCTCCGGAGCAGTTCTAATGGTGGGACAAACTGCATCTGTCATAATATAGCAAGACTCTATTAGAAGAAACAACATTACTAAGGTGAGTAATTTTTTCAGATATTTCAGTTAAAACAGAATATAACCCCAGACCTCTGTTCTCCCAGCCTGCTGCGAGAGCTGCCTTCCTGCTTCACCACCTCCTATATAACACCCCCTCTCCACACTCCCATTCCCTTAGATCGTCCAATTGCTGTACCCTGGTTGTCCCCCGCAGATCCACCCAAATCAGCCAGTCCGGTTACTCTCACTGTCTCCCAAAAATCTGGAATTCCCTCCCTCCTCAAATCTGGCACTCGTCCTCTGCCTACTCCATCAGCTGTGCCCTCAGTTACCTTGCACCTAACTGCTTCTGCCATGTCCCTGTCTAATTCCCTCCTCTAAGCCCTGGACAAACCCTACCTCTCTACCCTCATCTTAACTTACCACCCCAAGGGGCTTGTATCTCTGATCTACTCCCTTCCCCCACCATCCCAAAGGGGTCTCTGTGGGACAGTGCATTATCCCCATCTCTCTGGTCCCACCAGTCCCATTGCAGGATTCCTCACACCCTGAGGAGGGTATCCTGGGACATGACTCTTCCCCCTCCTCCCCCCCCTTCCCCCTTTTCTTTCACGTAAGCACTTGTTCACTTATTAACCTGGCACTTATTATTGTCCACTCTTTCTACATGTTATGCTCAGCACTGTTGTAACACCTGCCTTACAACTGTGTGCTAATGCTGATCTTGTAAATTGAACGTTTAATGTCTCATTCCTATTGTACCCCCGGTTGCACCGGGAGACGAGTGACTTGTTGCTCAGTGTGCCTTCCTGGTGAAACATTTCAATAAATAAATAAATTTACTCCATTCTTTTTCCAGTAGTTTGATCAGCTGTAGTAACTCTCTGAAAGCTAGTAATATGGAAAAATACATAGCAGCACTGGGTGTTTCTAAATACTCTGAATAATTAATTTTTTCTTGGTTTGACCACTCAAAGGTCTTGTGGGGTGTAGCTTATTTTTCGTGGACTCTATCTTGGACAATAAAGCAAAGGAATAGCCCCATATCTGTAAGCAAGAATGCTTAGATAATGTAATCCTGTTACATTGAATGTATGCTGATGCTCATTAATGTGTGTTCTGGCATGAGTAGCTTGTATGCAATTGTTATGATAAAACGATAAAATAGAAGTTAAAAAAAAAAGGGGAAAGTATATATTCAGACAAAAATAAAATACATGGAAATTTTGTTGCAGAAGAGGATCTCCCTTTAATTAGGTATGACCAAAGTACTGTATCCTAAAAAGAATTGTGATTTATTTATTTCAAAAGTTTCACCAGGAAAGATGTACAGAGTTGCTAACAGCTCATTTACAGATATGTCCTGGGGATGAGGGGAAGTGGAGCTGGATCAAGAGGCTGAAAAACTGAATAGTATTAACAATATTATAAAAATAGAATTCATAATGCCGGCCCAGAGGTGCTGGATGCCTTGCTTTGCACTGCGCTGGCAACCCAGTTTCGGGAACGACCTCTGGTCGGCTGGGAGCCAGCATGGGGGAGGGAGGAGGGATGGAGCGGGACTGAGCAGCTGCAGGGCGGCTCTCCCCTCCTTGGGTGGATGCCCGTACCCTCCGTAGTTCTTCTCCCACTGGGCAGAGGTCTGGTGGGAAGCATAGGCATGAGGGTGTGGCAGCAATAGCCAGGGGTGGGGCGGAAGGGGCCGAGCCAGTACCTGGTGTGTGCATGTGCGTCCACGCACATACACGTATGTGTCTGCTGGGGTCCCGGGCACGGAAGAAAAAGGGGGAAAAATCAATGAAGTACTAATTATAAAAAAAAAAAAAAAAAAGTCACATAGCTATACAGCAGTACTATAAATCAGAGGAGCAGAATCATGAACATTGAAGGCATAGCAGTACAATAGATACATGTACTATATAAAATTGAGTTCAAACAACATGACGTCTTGCTATATTATGACAATTGCAGTATGACCCAATCTTGGAACTGCCCCGGAGATGAAATAGTTAACTTTTCCATGAAGCATGGAACTCTGAGCGTGAGCTCGGTTAAGAAGCTCTGTCTGTTGTGCTTCAAACATAAACTGTCAGATTCTTTACTCTGCCTCACTGAACAGTCGCTCCGGAGATTTCTCCTTCTGCTCGGTTCATTTGTTGTTTCAAAAAGTGTTATTTTATCGGTTTTCAGTGAAAATTAACCGAAATTAAACCGCAACCGGTCAGTTCAAGCTCTGTCTGTGGTAACGTAAGTAGTAGATAGGTTTTACATTGGATTTTCTGTGTGGAACTTGTACACATTTATCGGTTCGGTTTGAACCGATAAGGTTGTTTGTAAAATTGCTAGTCCTTTTTTAGAGTGCGGTTCCCGGTTCTTATCGGTTCTAAAAAAAGCAGTTTCATTACGGTTTTTCGCCGTGTTACGTTGGGACACGGCTAAACCGAAGGGTGTCTTTGTTAGCGGATTGCCATAAACGGGCAAGTTTGGTTAGGCTGGCATTATGTCTGAGAAACCCAAAACAAAAACCGGACCCACTGGGTTTCAGAACTGTAGTGTTTGTGGGGGAAGCTTTTGCTAAGGCTGACCCACACACCACATGTGTCTATTGTCTGGGGTTTGACCACCTCAATTCAGATTGCCAGATTTGTAAGAATTTCCCTGCTGCCACCATAGAAAAGAGAGTTGGTAGGCTCAGGGAAAGGGAGGCCAAAAAGTTCGCTGACCCGGATGGCCAGCCCGGTTCGGTTCCAACCGAACCGGAGGGAGTGCCTTGACCAGGGCGATACTTCCTCGCAAGAACGTAAGAGCCGGTTCTGAGGAGCCGTTCTAGCAAAAAGGACTAGAAAGTCAGCTAGCGTAGAGCCAAAAGTTCTCTCCCCAACTGCTGAAGAAATAGCTAAAGCAATTCAAATTGTTCAGTCTCTTTCCCATCCGACCGAACCGACACCATCAGGTAGGCGTTCGGTTCAGCCGGTTCCACCGGTTCAAGTTTGATTGTGAGGATTTTTATGAACCGGGGGAAGGGGAAGGGGAATATGAGAAGAGTGAATATGGTTTTGAAGATCTGGATGTGCCCATTGAACCGGACATCTCTCCAGATAGACCCTTAGGGGTTTCTCCTCCCAGGCTTTGAGTCCCCTTCTCATTTCATTTTTTATAAGAAAGTTGCTGAAACTCTGCAGCTCCCTGTTGAGGAAGCTGTTGATGACCAAGAGGAGCCTGACTATGTAGAAATCATGGATATTCCAGAGTCTAGGAGACTGTATTCCTTTACACAAATCTTTTCGGAAACAGACAGTAAAAGTTTTAAAAACTCCTCACACTATACCTCCTGTGGATAAAAGGATGGACAAGAGGTATACCTTATCAGGCTGATTTCCTCACTCAGCAATGCAGCCATGTGGGGGTAGTGCAGGCTGCAGCCTGTGACAAGGCTAATATTCCCCTAGCTTCACACCCCCCTGAGAAGGAATCCAGGAAGATTGATGCTATGGCAAAGAAACAGTACATGGCAGCATCTTTGGGACTCAGACAGGCAAATTATATGGCTTATGCTGCTAGGTAGCAGAAATCCAGATGGGATACAGTGCTGTCCCTAGCGAAACAAGTCCCTGACCAGCTTGCAAGGGAACTGGAACAGGTGGCTGTGGATGGTATTGAGGCATCCAAGGTGCAATTTCATGCTGCAGTGGACTCTAATGATGTTTCATCAAGAGTCATGGCTACATCTGTGGCTCTTCGCAGGATGGCCTGGCTCAGATGTACTACCCTGTCTCAGGATACCCAGTCTTAAGGCCATGGATTTTTCTGTTGTGGGCAATTCTCTGTTTGGGGAGCAAACAGAGAATTACATGAAGAAAATGGATGAATATAGGACCACCTATAGGAGTGCACAGGCCAAGGAAAGGCAGGCCACTTCTCAAAAGCAGCTTCCTAAAGGCAGGGGCAGGCCTTTTCATAGGCCTTTTTACCAAACCCAAGCTTCCTCTTCCGCCTATGCTCAGAGGGGTTCTTTTAGAGGAGAGGCAGGCGGGTACAAGCAGGCCCTGCTCCCACCCCTCAGCCCAAAGCCCCTGCCAAGCAGGCACCCTGATGGGGTTGCCAGGGCGATTCTTCTCTACCAGGGGCAGACTGGCTTACTTTGTCCAGGACTGGAAGTCTTTAACATCAGACAAATGGGTCCTGGAAGTAGTAGTTAGGGACTGGTCCTCAGCTTCAAAAATTTCCAAAGCTGAGAACCAGATCTTTTCCAACTGCAACTCCATCAGAGGCACTCGCCCTAGAGGCAGAGGTCTCTACCCTCCTGGCTCTCAGAGCCGTGGAAAGGGTTCCTCCCCTACACCAGGGCAAAGGTTTGTACTCCAGGTACTTCCTTACCCCAAAAAAGACAGGAGAATGGCGGCCCATCCTGGATTTCAGATACTTAAACAAGCACCTTTTAAAACCAAAGTTCAAAATAGTGACTCTGGGAATTATCTTACCCTCTCTAAGGCCAGGGACTGGCTAGCTTCCTGGACCTCAAGGATGCCTACTTCCATATTCCCATCAGAAGCTCCCATCGAAAGTACCTCAGGTTCGAGCTGCCTCAGGCCATTACCAGTTCAGAGCAATGCCCTTAGGCCTCACTTCTGCTCCAAGGGTATTCACCAAATGCCTGGCAGTAGCAGTTGCCTACCTAAGAAGGCAAAAGATTGCCATCTTTCCTTACCTGGACAATTGGCTCATAGTAGGCCAGTCCCCAGAGCAGGTCAATTTACATCTTCAGATAACGCAGCAACTGCTTACCTCTCTAGGTTTCCTTCTGAATCTCTCGAAGTCGGTTCTAGAGCCTGTCCAGCTTCTTACCTTCATAGGCACAGAACTGAACACACAGGAGGCCAGGGCCTTCCTTCCTCTGGACAGGGCAAAGACCCTAGTCTCCCTGGCCTCCTCATTCACCCTGCATGTCTCTCGACCAGCAAGGCATTTTCTGCAGCTCCTAGGCCACATGGCTGCTTCCACAGCAGTTGTGCAGGGAGCAAGATTTCAGATGAGGGACATCCAGTTCCATTTGAGAGCTATTTGGTCTCAAAGAAAGGACCCTCTTACCAAGTTGATCCCAGTAACTCGAACCCTGATCCAAGCCCTACAGTGGTGGCAGGATCAGGGCAACCTGAGACAAGGAGTTCCTTTTGTCACTCAGTCTCACTCCCTAATCCTTACTACAGATGCATCCCTCTTGGGTTGGGGAGCTCACATGGGTGACCTCACCACCCAGGGTCTGTGGTCTCCCCAGGAATCTCTGCTCCACATCAACCTGTTGGAGCTCAGTGCAGTTTTTCTAGCACTTCAAGTTTTTTCCAAATATGTTCAGAACAAGATTGTACAGGTCAGAACAGACAACACCACTACAATGTGGTACATCAACAAGCAAGGGGCACTTTCGGTCTCGGCCTTGTGCACCGAAGCGAAGTTGTGGTCTCTGGCTTACTCCCGAACACCTCCCATGGCAGTCCACCTTCCAGGCAAGGACAATGTCCTGGCAGATGCTCTCAGCAGGATTTCTCCGCGTCATCAATGGTCACTGGATCCCCTGGTTTTGGGAGTAGTATTTGCCAGATGGGGCACCCTGAGATAGATCTCTTTGCAGCCCTAGACAATCACCAACTTCCTTTTTGCCGAGGCCCCAGTGTTGGGCCTTCCCCTGGATGCCTTAGCCTCAGTTGGGAAGAAGTTCCTCTATGCCTTCCTCCCTTCCTCTCTTGTTCAAAGTGCTAGTCAAAATCAGATCCCAATCCTGCAAAGTCATTCTGATAGCTCGGATTGGGCCAGACAACCCTGGTATCCACTCCTACTGTCCTTAGCAGTCCATCCTCCCTGTGCCTTCCCAGGAATCACAATCTGTTAACTCCGCCCAGGGACGGGTTTGGCACCTCAATCTCAAATCTCTCGATCTCAAGACTTGGTTCTTGAAGATTAGGAGTTTGTTGATTTACACCTTTCCCAAGGTGTAATGGATATATATTGAAGGCCTCAAGGAAGCCTTCCACCAGGCTACTTACAATTCCAAATGGAAAAGGTTTTCCATATGGTGCTCGGAAACATATTTCCCCAGACTCTGCTGATCTACCCACAGTCCTGGATTATATGGTCCATCTGAATTCTCTGGGGCTGAGACCAGCTACCCTGAAGGTGCATTTGGCAGCTGTGTCTGCTTTTATTTCAGCAGGTAAATCCTCTTCTTTCAGCTCATCCTGTATTTTCCAAGTTTTTAAGGGGTTGCTTCACACCAACCCTCCATTCAGGGATCCTGCCCTGCCTGGGATCTTAATGTTTGCATTGCTCAGCTTATGCAACCCCTTCGAGCCCTTGTCTTCAGCTGAGCTTAAGTACTTGACTTGGAAGACTTGTGTTTCTGTAGCCATCACCTCTGCCAGACGATAAGTGAATTAGCTTGTCAGTGAGCCGGATTTTCCCTTTCACAGAGATAAGGTGGTCCTCCGGACTAACAGGAAGTTCCTTCCTAAGGTGGTTTCAGATTTCCACCTTAATCAATCTATTTCTCTTCCAGTGTACTTCACTGACCACTCCTCCTCTGGTGAGAGGCGGCTGCACAGCTTAGATGTGAAGAGAGCCCTTAGTTACTACATGGAGCGTACCAAGGGTCACAGGTTTGACTCCCTCCAACTGTTCTTCACTTACAGCGAGGTTGGTAAAGGGAAGCCAGCCACTAAAAGATCCATTGCCAGGTGGATTGTCTCTTGTATCCAATTCTGCTACAAAAGTTGGGTAAAGTTCCCCTCAGGCCTGAGGGCTCACTCTACCAGAGGTACAGCTGCTTCTCTGGCTGCTGCCAGAGACATTCCTATTCTAGAGAGATGTCAAGCAGCTACCTGGAAAACAGTTCACACTTTTACTAAGCATTACTCCCTGGACATCCAGACTAGGAGTGATGCTCGGTTTGGCACAGCTGTTCTTCAGAGCCTATTCCCTAAGTAGGTTCTGTCCCTCCTCCATGGAGGCACTGCTGTGTAATCTACAATTGTCATAATATAGCAAGACTTCATGATGTTTGAAGAAAAAATTACTCACCTTAGTAATGTTGTTTCTTCTAATGGAGTCTTGCTATATTATGATCTCCTTCCCTGCCTGCCCCTCTCAGAACCTCCGTTTTGGAATATGGCTGGGCCTTACAGGGTTGGCACTCATTTATGCCCACCTTGTTGTTTTTACACCCTCTTTTTGGGGTGAATTGGTGGTGTTTCTCATTTTCTGATCTCCTGACTTGAGTCTTTGTTTGAGACCAGGAAATGTGTGTTTAGGTTAGTAGCCAGTTGGCTAGTGTAGGTTTACAGCTTCCACACAGAACCTTAGTGAGTTTTAGCTCATAAAGATCTGACAGTTTATGTTTGAACTACAACAGACAGAGCTTCTTAACCGAGCTCGTGCTCAAAGTTCCATGCTTCATGGAAAAGTTAACTATTTCATCTCCGGGGCAGTTCCAAGATTGGGTCATACTGCAATTGTCATAATATAGCAAGACTCCATTAGAAGAAACAACATTACTAAGGTGAGTAATTTTTTCTTCTGGTAGGCAGGGGAAGCTACGCAGGCAGGTATAACCTGTGGATAAGGGGAGCAAAATGGCCAGGGCATACTAGTGGAAGGGAAGGAAGTCAAGGGGGAGAGGATAATGGACAGTTGTTTAAAAGGGCTGTTGCAACAATGGAAGATGAGTAAGCAGTAGGACATGACAGGGTGTCGGTAGTACCAAGATTCTCACTCGCCCGGGGGTGTAGTGAGGCATGAAGCCGCAGGCCAAGTCTGTTTAGTCTCTAGTGCTGTTAGCATCCTGGAATGTCTGATTTGTGCTTACAAAATGAGCACTGAGTTGTACAGATTACAAATACATTTGGGTTTAAAAATGTGCAAGTTATTCTTGTGCAAGGGAAAAACAGTCCAAACCTGGGTGGGGGTCGATTAAAAACCAGGCTGCTGTTCATTATGGAAATATAAATTTCCAGTCTTGTTGCCACCCAAGATGTCAAAAGACAGAGGTATGAGCTCCTCATTATTTTTTACCAGGTGATCAGGAAACTGAAGAATTGACATTGATTTGGTCATTTGAAACTCTGTTTCTTGAATTTGTACTTTGCAACGCTGCAATTTCAACCTCTTCTCCCCCATACACATACACACACACACACACACACACACACACACACACACACACACACACACACACACTCTACAACATAGCACAAGAAGATTTGCTCACAGTAATTCTGTAGCTGGCCCTACAGTGAAGTTAGGGAGTCTGTTACCTAAAAATGTGTGTTAAAGTTTTTATACTTTATTTTTTTATTTTAGCACTTCCCCCAGTACAGTGTCTGAGGTGGTAGGGCAGGCGGAAGAGGAGCAGATCAAGGAGTCTGGAAGAAATGTTGTGTCACTGATTCAGGTGATAGGTTTACATGCACCAGCTATCAGTTACATGGAATTTGAGTCTCCTTGGTTGGGCTGAAATCCAAGTATGTTTACATATCCTGGTACTGTGTGTTATAGCAGCAGTGATCAGATTTACATGATACTACAACCTGACTTGGAAGATAGTATTACCCTGTAAGTCATTACCAGTGCATGTAAACATAGCAGGAGGTTGATACAATGTGTTCCTAATTGTTGTTGCACATGAGCTACTATTATACAATGGCAAGAAAGAATCTTGGACTGTGATTGATCAGTTTGGGGCTGGACCCATGGCGTTATCCCAGCACGTTGCCACAGCTCTAGTCTCAGCACTGTGAACCTACTGCTGAGCATCTTATTGATTGTTTCATCTTCTCTTAAAAAAAAAAATGTTTCCACACAAAAACATCTTTAAAATTATTTTTTTTTATTCTGTATAACAACTAGCCATTGTATAATAGGAATAATGCATTACAGGGTGTGTCATTTGGGATAATGCCACACCTGGGGCATTGGACGCACTCAGCCTGCGGCCTCGTGCCCAACCCCCCCCCAGGCGTGGCGTTATCCCAGCACGACACACATTCTGTCGTGCATTATTCCTTTAATCAAAATTGGCAGCAGACAAGTTTACATCGATAAAGCAGCCAGATTCCAAGAGACGATTCACTTGTATCGATGCACTTCAACCGAACTGTAGATTTAATTCTAGTTGTCATCCTTTCCTAAGTTTACATGCAGAAATCACTTGTACTGGGTAACTGAGGTCCAGATAGTCGAGATAACACTGTGCATGTAAATAGGACAAGTGAGACGCAGGACTCTACATACTGTTGTGATTTTTTTTTTTTTTTAATCTTCATATTGGTTGGTTCTGCAGGCAAGCAGACAACACAGACTCTCCATGTTTGATCAAGGAGACTGGTGTGATATTGGACACTTGCAATTATGTTTCTTACAATTTTGAAATCCTCCAGCACTGTGTGGAAGTTTTTTGAGAAGCAGTTTGCTCTATGTAACTGTGCTAATGAGTGAGGGATGTGGCAGGCAGGATACAGGAGTCATACTAGATGTTGTTACAGGCAGTGTACAGATAATAACATAAGACAGTGGAGAGAAACTGAACCAGAATGATGAAATATGATAGTCAAATGCAGATAGTAACACTATATATTTATCAGTTGTTATGGCTACCAGGAAACTAATAGCTGGGTTGTCGTCGTCCCCCCCCACCCCGGTATGTAGCCATGCACCTGCTTCAGGTGTTGTCTAGCACCTCCAGCTGCCATATTGCCAGCGGGGATACACATGGGGTGAGGCCAGAGGACACTGGTGCACATATTTTTCTCCCTTGCATCCTGGCACAGGACATGCATGCCCATGCATGGCCCCTTGGACGCACCTGGTGACATCCTGCAGGGGGAGATGAGCTCCATTGGCCCACCGCTGGGGTTGCTACAGCACCAGAACCTGGATGCCTCCCTCCCCTGGCTTGGAGTGCTGCTGCATGGCAGCGCTGCCCCAGTTGCCTGACTCGACGTCCATATTTTGCACCTGAACCCAGGTCGTGGGCATGGCAGTGTGTAGCTTTTCCACTGGACCATCAGTAGGTCCCCCTCCACCAGGGGGTTTACATGAAATTGTAAAAACTGGGCACAGTGGTTTACTTATGTCTGCATCCTGATTGCAAGGCCATTTTTTTTTTTTTTTTATTTTAAGCATTTTTAATACTGTATCAACGCATGGGTCCTGGCTAATGAGGACACACGATTTTACCAACCCATTTTTTTTAAGCACAGTTTTATTTTTTTTATTTTTGCTGAACTAAATTTTAGATATCTTTCAGTTTCATTTTCATTCTGTTAAGCAAAAAATCCTCTAGGCAACCCCCAAGGGTATAGAGTCTCACATAAACTATGCAAAGATAACGAGACAAAAATTACATAAGATGTACAAAGCTGTATAAAATATACCATTCCTATACTGTAGTCCATCTTTCTCCACCCTGCTGCCTTCAGCAGCTGATAAATTCCATTTCCTACAGCCCACACGGTATTCCCACAATCATGGAAGTGTGATTTTAGATTTCCAGGCAGCAGCACATCAACCAGTTTGGAAATGTCACGGAATGCCTAGCAAAGGGAGTTGGGTTCCAACTTTATAACTGAAAAGTACAAACGCAGATTTTACAGATTTAATATTTTGATAAGTATCAACTGGCAGCTTGATCTCCTGAAATTTCTGTTGAATTTTAGCTGTAAGGAGCAAGTGCTGTCAAAAACAGTGGAGAGAAAACATCTATTTTTAAAATGGTCAGTAGCTACTTTTTTACATTTAGAATCGTTTTTCTTTTCCCTTCCTCCATTTAGAAGATGTAATAGTACCAGATGTGTTGTATAGACAGCACTCTACTGGGAAGCTGCCAGATCTAATGACACTCCTCCTCCTCCTCATACCTCACATGTATCTTGACTGTACTGGTTATCACTGGTGCCCAGTCAGTTAGGAGGTGAGATACTCTCCTTGATCAGTTGTGATTTATAATCAGTGAAGTGGTGCTGATGTGGTATGGAGGGTAATTTGTAAGCACTAAGGCATGACTGAGTAATTTGGGGCCAATAATTGCATATATTTGTAGGAACAAGATACAGTTGAGTGCCTTAAACACCCACAAAGTACGATTATTGGTCCACAGTGGCACATCCGCAAAGAATGTTTTTGCATTTAAAAATGTGTCTTAAGGTTTCTTTATAGCCCAGCAGTAGTACAGCCCACTGCCATGTTGGCATTCCGGGTTCAGGACTGAACTTGAGGTGGTGCATTGGGACACTGGTCACACTGAGACAGCTACCACTTTCAAAGGAGGAAAGATGCTGGAAGAAAAGCTGGGGAAAAATCTGTTGGGGTAAAGACTGACAGTAAACTCTCGCCCCATGGTGTGTACACTGGCTGCTAGCTAACAGGATTTGCATCTGGGCCATGGAAAAGAGCGTACCTCTCCTGACCTCCGCCACCCTCGCCTCCAGCAGAGGGCAGGTCATGGGCAAAATGAGGATTCAATGAGGTAAGGGGTCAGTAAGACTTGGTGGTTTCCATTCACAGCCTGAAGGTAGACGTGAGTATCCAGAAGGGGGAAAATACCTCTATGGATAAATAATTCATTTTTAAAATGAATGTGGAGAAATGCATATACAATAACTGATTCTGGAGATCTAAAATAAGAGAATTTTTTTTTGCCTGGGTAGGAACTCCCGTCCCAGTGTAGTTAAGGTGAAATAATTGCTGGGATTGGAAGGTTTATTACCCAGTCAAAATTCTTCCGTCTGTCTTGGCCATGTGCTTGCCACTCCCCCTCTAATGTAGGAGGCTTACATTTGGTCCCGGAGCAGAGCCCAGCACCTTCCACCAGGCAGCTGATGATCCCTCTTTGCTCCTGGCCCCTTAGATTGCAGTGTGAGGCCAAGTAGCCAAGAAAGGCAAGAACCTTGGCACGGGAGCATCTGGCAGGAGACTTTATAAAATTATCTTTTTGGTATCTTGGTAAGCCCACTGGAACCAGAGTCCTGTTTTCAGAGGCGATCTGGGATTGGTTACATACAGCAGTCACTTCACATCAGTAAGAACATAATGCATAATCAAGTAGTGCAAAACCTTTGTGCATAAGAAAAGGCAGGAGACCAGACGTACAAAATTTCAATAGCTAATGCAGGTTAATCACTAGATCTGTTACACAAGGGGAAATGGGCCCACGTGGAAGTCGCACAGAAAGGGAACAGTTAGGGACATTATTTTGTTGAGGTAGTGGTTAGTACGGTTTCCAGTGTACAATATCACTATATGTGTAACCCTGCCCCATTCCAATCAGTTACTCTGCACGCTAATTAACTTTATTTATGGATAATGTATTATATTCCTTGTAAAAAAAAAAAAAAAAAAAATTCTGTACATACTGTTTGTATTCGTCACCATTTGTTACTCTTTCTCTTCACTGTACACTCTGTACCTGGGTCGCACCTGGAAACGAGCCTTGGCTCAGTGTGCCTTTCCTGGTCATCAAATTTAAAATAAAAATAAAATATGCATGTCTGAGACTAAATTTGGCTAGGTTGTAGAAATACTCCTTGAGGGCTAATTTTTAAGGGGCAACATAGTTTCATAGTAGGGAGGAGGGAGTTCCATAGTGACGGGGCTCAGTAGGCAAAGCATATTTGTTCCGTATTGGTTTTGAAGCAAGAATTGGGAGAGGCTCACGGGACATAGACCTCAAGTTCTAGGAAGCGGTCTGTGTAGTCAGAGTTAAGGCAAAGCTTGGTGGGGGTGGAATTTACCTTAAGCAGCTTAAAAGTCTGACTTTGAAGTGCTTATTGTAACTGGCCTTGAATGACAGGCCATTTCATATCTGTCGGGTCTCAACAGTGATGGTCTCTGTTAGAAGTGCCAACTGCAAAGCTCCTGATTCTGTAGTAGAGTACTCTGAGCCTGTCCATTTCAGTTTCCCTTAATGACATCATTGTAGTTATGCATTTCTTAGCTGCCTATAGACTAGTGAGTTGTGGTGCAGACCAGATAGTTTTTTCCTGTAGTGCACTTGTCTCCCCATTCCCTGCCATCACTCAGGGATATACCCTATTCAAGCAAATTTTCTCCCTCGTATATTTATTTATTTGAGGTTTCGGAAAAGACCTTTGAGCAGAGCTCTTTTACAAAGGTTCCACGTCAGGTATACAAACATTAGTCAGAGTAAAGTAGCAATTGACATTGCAAGGCATTGCATTTCTCCCTTATTTCCTTCCTCTTCTCCTCGTCTTGGGACATGCCAATGAACCTTGGCAACATAGCATCTCCCTGTGGAGGAGAAAGCTCTCTGGCTTGCCAGCAGGGGTTGCTGCGTGAGGGAACAGTCACCAACCCTCCCCGGCTGAGGAAAGCTGCTCTCCAGCGGCAGCCTCCCACAACCTGACCTGGCCCCACGCTTAATGATTGGAGTCCACTCCCAAACTCTGGACATTTGCATGGCAGCAGGATTTTTTTTTTGGGGGGGGGTCTCAGACCAGAGTTTAAAGTTCACCCAGGATTTCTCTCCACGTTTCATTAGGTTGTGTAGTTCCTTCAGTAGCCATTTGGGAGCGTTGCCCTTCTTTTAACAGTTGGCAAATGCCTGTTGGTAACCTTATGGAAACTTTTCAAGCAGCAGCACTCCTCAGCTGAATAGCTGAATAAATACTATTTTTATTAAATGAAGCACACAAAAAAAGGACCACCCTGATGACTTGGTGAAATACAAAACCAGTCGAGGTTTCATCAATTCTGTGGAGCTACATGGTGGTTTGCTCCTTTTTTAAAGCTTTTCTTGTGTGCTTTATTTAATAGAATAGTATTTATTCAACTATTCAGCTGAGGAGTGTGACTTCTTGAAATGTTTGTATGATTCTGGCTGCAGTTTGCACTCTCCTGGGCAGTGGAGCCATTTTTGTTACCACGCTGTTGGCAACCTACATGATGTTGGATACAAATTCCAGTGCCTTAATTACTTTGACACATATAGTAATGGATGCCCAATTAAGAGGTCGGTAAGAAGGGTAACTGCAGTTTGGGGTAGTGACTCGTATATATAATTTTAGGCAGAGACCTGGGATGTTTGATAAATCAGATGCCACAGATTGAGGGTGGTTGCTGAGGGCATAAGCAAAGACGAGGGTTGGCCCACTCCCATTAAACATTCCGGATTGTATTCGTTCAGAGAGGAACACCACCAAGATATCAGAATAAAGGGATGCCCCTCAAGCAAAACCTGCTGCTAGCTCAGGAGGCATGAGCACTGTCTCACGCTGGTTTAAGTGAAATAGTTTGTTCAGTCAGTTAGACCCTGTACAGTTCTTTTGAGGCCTTGGGGGAAGAAGACCAAAAGGCAGCCAAAGTCAGTAGACATTTAAATTATTTTAAGACCCCCAGTGAGGAATGTCTCCAAGGATGTTGATACTTGATATGTATTTGAATGGGACTTTTGTGTCCATAAGTCTTCCTATTCCACCAGTGCTGCAGCTCTGCTGCGTCACAAGCCTGCAACTGTTCCATTCACTAGCATGTATGCATGCACTGTTGGAGCTCCAAAGGCAATATTTACTTACTACTGGGCTGGCGGTATAGTCGAGTAGAGAGCTGCGAATGAGCTTGGTGCATCCAGCAGACGTGGGGTTTGATTCTTGCAATCTTTACTTGCATCCTGTGTGACCCTAAGCAGGTCACTTAAGCACCCTGTACTCCCAGGACATAGCTGAAATTGAGTCATTAGAAACCACTGTAAATGAGTCACTGACTGAATGGTGTTACTGTTTCTCATTAACAAAAATATATACATATTTTATTATTGCTACACCAGTGGGTCAGAGGCTGTTGTGGGAGTGAGGGGAGATCTGGGATTGCTTGGTGATGGGACCGGTGCATATCATTTAAGTTGCTGACAATGAAAATATATTATTTATAATTTCAATTTGACTCTTCCTCTAATGCCCCCCCCCACTTTGTTTCCATCTCCTAAATAAGCTGTGTATTGTTTCCCCCACATTTACTGCATGTTGAAATGGTTATTGTGCAGCCCAGTTCCACTGTAGGCTGAGGTACCAATGCTTCATCACATAACCAAGGTCACTCGGGTCGGAGGAAGGAGGACTGAGTGTACAAAGACATGTTTCCTTTGGGGAGGGGGATAGCACATGCCACTGCTTGTTCACCACCTAGTGGAGGCTAGATAATGCAGCCTACAGCACCTGTCAGAAGGCCAAACATGGGTATTTTAGTACATGTGGCATCTTCACTTTGTTCCCCCCCACACCATTGCACACATATTGACCTCCAGGAAGGGAGAAATGGAAGAAAATGAGTTGGGTGCAACAGGGTGACGGCTGTCTCTTGCAAGTCAGGCACCACTGACCAGACACCCTCCTCCACCAGATACAGACAGTGAAGAGTGCATCTCCAGAGGCCCCATCATGGGGGCCAAGCTGTGAGAGGAGGAGGAGGATGTAAGTACCTGGGGAAGGTGGGTGCTGGGGAAGCTCCGTGAAGGAGTGAAGTGCAGGGTACTTTTCCCCTCGCCAACTCTTCACGAACTGATAGTGCGTAGTTTGCATGATACGAAGTGACTGTGCTTTTAACACTTAAAGCTTGAGATCCATCTGTGAGAAAGAAAATGCCATCAAATTACTTGTGATTTGCTGAACGTAAGCACCTGATATATGAATTTTGGATACTGGAACGTATGTAGGTTGAACTGTTCAATTGTCGTCTTGATCAAAATATCACTCAGTAAAAAGTGAACTTAATGAAATGACCTAAGAGAGTTTACTTGTGCAATATTAACTTTTCAGATATTAAGTTTTTTTTTTTTGGGGGGGGGGGGGGCTGATGGTGCAGGCCAGTTTGAGGAGAATAAACATAGTAGAACAAAACCAAAAAACTGTTACTGTTTAAAAGTTGTCAAACATAACAGCACATAACTTGTGTGGTTGTTACTTATACTGTTTTATCACCAGGTACTGGGTGGGAGTGAGTGATGCCCTATTTCATTTTCTTGGTAGTAAGCCCCTGACACCAACCCTGCTAGCCAGTTCCTACCACATACAGGCCCCGCCCTCCTTATATGGACGTTTAACTTCATGACTCTGGGGCCATCCGGTGTCCCAGAGCCCGAAGGTTCCAGCTTACTGCAAGTGATACCATGCTGGGCCAGACCTGGGGAACAAGGGTTCTATTATTAAACCAGACATTTCAGCATCTGGGTAGGGAATTGTGCCACACATCACACCTAGTACAGTTGGGTGGAAAATTGACTAATTAGAAAAATCAAAAATGCATTGGATATAATAAAAAAAGCTACTGTTGCATAAAAAAAATATATATATATATATATTAGTGTTTTGAGTGTGTACTTGCTTGTTAATGGTTTATTGCCAAAAAGCTTTCATGTTTAGTTCAGTTTCAACTGCCCTGTTGTGCTCACAGCATGAGTCTTTCAGAGTTACAAGGTAGTGTCATTCGAGGGGCAGAGAAAGCACCGCAAATTCCATGAGTGATGCGATTTCATGGTGGTTTCAATTTGTGCTTTCATCTGGGACATCTGTGTTTTAACCCAGGTTACAGTCCAAGACAAACCCCTCGCAGTAGTAAAACGTCTTGCCAGTTCCTGCAAAGGCTGTTAAAAGGCACCCTGCTGTCCGCAAATGCTAATTAATTGGCTAGCTATGAAAGCTCTAATTGTATTCGTAGTTTATTTTTTATAACACATTACAGTACTTCATTAGATACTGAGACCACATTATTGAAACCTCTTTGGTTTGTAACATCTTTGTTGCATTGCTTACTGTAATCTGTATTGATCATTCTTCTATATATATGTATATATCTATATATAAACTAATTACAGTTAAATGGCCTCAAACATATTGCTAAAGGAATTTAGTGCTGATGTATCAGACCAGCAATTCGGCTTTCATATTTCAAAGAGAACCACTGAATAAACGTCTTACACAATTATTTCTGTTATAACTGGGGAATGCTTTCTCCCATAGGGAAACCCAGTTATAATTTCCCCATTATAACCCGCAGGTTATAACGGTGAACACACTCCGGGTTTCCCTCGCTCTGACCATGCGCACCCACTGCTCCTCCTGCCTTCTGTGCTGGCTGGCCACCATTCCGCACCACTTCGTAGTTCGCCGTCAGTTGGAATCGCCAGTAAGTTAGTTCAAAAAATAAACTAACTTTGACAGGACCGCTTCTCAAATTGGCTAGCAAAAAAAAAAGGGCTTCTAACATGAGCCGGGATTTTTAGCACGAGCTGCGGACCGCATGAAACCTGACCAAGTGCATAACTCGATGGGGATCTCTCTTATTTTATATAACCGCTCAGGCGAAAAAGCGATCCCCAGCAATTATATAAAATAAAAGCTGGGGAGGTGTGTAAAACTCTAATTTCGCTGTCGGGGTTTATATGGCATCCCATACCTTGGTGTGTAAAATTCTCGTTATAACCACCTCCCCAGCCATTATTCTATATTTTATTTATATATGTTAACCAGGTAAGTACACTAGGTAATCGCATGCCTGTTTTCTAGAATGACCTGAGAGCATACTAAAGTAAGGGACAGTTAAAGAACAGCTTTTTAGTATATAAGGTCACACCCCCCAACACATACAATAGCTCACCTTGCCCCAAAGACAGTGTGACACACAGTCTTATTTATGTTCAGTCATATTTTCTGTAAAAACGCCCTTAATTTTGGTTCTGGAGCCCAGCAGCCAAAACACCCAGACTTCCTTATTCGGAGATATGCCCCCGTGCCAGCACGTTTTGTGACGTCGGTAAAGGTTGAGAGCAGTGGTGCACTCTATGGACTACAATGGGTCAGTGTTTTAACTTTTTTTTGTTTAACTGTTCGGTACCAAGTTTTGCAAATCCTGGCCACCGCTTGACTAACAAGGACCTTGTTAGTCGAGCAGTGGCTGGGATTTGCAAAACCCTGTACTGAAAAGTTAAAAAAAACCAAAAAAACAGAGGTTAAACACATTGTAGTCTATGGAGCGCACTTCAAGACTCGTTTCTTACCAACGCCACAGAATGCGCCAGCACGTGGTGTGTCTCTGAGTAAGAAAGCCTGGGTATTTTGGCTGCTGGACTTTGGTACCACAATTATGAGTTTTTTTTTGTTTTTTTTTTTTAATAGAAAATTATGTCTGGACATAAATAAAACTGTGGCACACTGCCTTTGGGGCAAGGTAATCTACCGTATGTGTTGGGGGAGGGGGTGGTGACCTCGTTTACTAAAAAGCTGCTCTTACTAACATGTGAAAATGCCAGCAGAAATAGGCCTTACAATCTGTCGAGTCTGCTCAATTGTGCAGCTAGCACCTCATCTTGCAGCTGCCCCCCCACTCCTCCCCTCTTTAGATTTACCCTCCCACTCACCCTGTCCCATCCCCTCTTGAAACTGCCCACCGTCTTACAGACCACCACCTCCTGTGGTAGTGTTCCACTTGCCCACCACCCTTTCCCTGAAGAACTGTCTCCTCATCTGCCTCCTGAATGTCCCCCCAGTCTGAGACTGTTCCCTCTCATGTCTCTTCCTCTTGTTACTTGGAAGATCCCCTGTGATAGTCTTGTTCATCCCTTTCAAGTACTTAAGTCTCAATCATGTCTCCCCTATCCCTCCTCTCCTCCAATGAATGCATATCTAGCTCACTCAGCCTTTCCTCGTAGGGCTTGCCCTCCAATCCCTGGATCATCTTTGTCACTCTACGCTGCACCCCCTCCAACAATCTGACATCCTTCCTCAGGTACAGGTGCCAGAACTGCACGCAGTACTCCAGGCACAGCCTGACCAGTGACCTGTACAGGGAGAGGCCTACCTCCCTACTTCTGGAGGAGATTCCCCTTGCTGTACACCCCAGCATCTTGTTGGCCTTCGCTGCTGCCTTCCTACACTGAGCAGAGTTGTTCAGGCTCCCTGTTATAAATACTCCTAGGTCCTTCAAACAACATGAAGTCTTGCTGTATTCTGACATGAAGTTAGCCCCAACACTTGAACTGCCCCGGAGATGAAAGGATTAATTCTGTGCAGAAGCATAGATTGCTGAGCTCGAGCTCGGTTATCAAACCTGTTTCTGGTACTTATCAGTGTAACCATCAGATTATTTACTCTGCCTAACTGTGAAGTTGCTCTGGAGATGTCTCCTTATCTCAGTTCGGTAAATTTTCAAAAAGCATTCGGTTGTTCAACCGATTAATTATTTTTTCGGTATTCAAGTCTTTGTCTACGGTACAGGAAGTGTTGTAGGCAGGTAGTGATAATTTTCTGTGGAAATTGTATTTTCTTTGGTTTCCGATCAGTCGGTCTGGTTGGAAACCGACCTTTTGTTAGTGTTTGTATTTTCTGGGATTTAGTAGTGGTGTTACAGTTCCTTTCAGTTTCAAAAAAACAGACTTTTCTGGGGTTTTTTTTCCCCATAGCTCTTAACACGGTTGGTAACCAATAGGGGAGTATTACCTGGCTTGAAAGCTGTAAAGGGTAATTTGTTAGTGTGGCCATGTCTGAGAAACCCAAGGGGGGGAAAAAAAACAGTCCCACTGGGTTTCAGCACTGTTCTGAGTGTGGGGAGGCCTTTGCCAAGGCTGACCTTCCACCTCCTCTGTGTTTGTCTGGGGTTTGACCACCTCAAAACAGATAGCCAGATTTGTAAAAATTTTCCTAAAGCCACTCTGGGGGGGAAAAAAAAAAAGGTTGAGTAGGCTGAAGGAAAGAAAGGCTGAGAAGTCCGCTGATCCAGATGGCCAGACCGGTTCGGTTGCGGCCAAACCTGAGGAGGTGCCCATTGCCCTGGGCGATACCTCCTCGGGGAAAAGGAGATCTGACTCCGAGGGGTTGGTTCTGTCAAAAAAGAAAGTCGTCCAGTTCGGGTCCAGCACTGCACACTCCAACCGCTGACGAAATAGCCAAAGCAATCAGTATAGTTCAGTCGCTTCGCCCGGTTCCATCCGAACCGGCTCAGTTGGTTAGGAGATCGGTTTGGTCGGATCCGACGCCACCGGATTACAATCTGGATGTTTATAGTGATGTGGAGTGGGAGGAAGATGAAGAGTATCCGGAGGAGGAGGAGTATCAGGAGAAGGAGGCTCCATTGTCGTCGTCTGGATGTGCCTATTGAACAGGACATCTCCCCAGACAGACCATCCAATGTCTCTTCCCCCCCCTCCCAAGGCTTTCTGAGTGCCCTTCTCATTATTTGTTTTACAAGAAAGTGGCTGAAACCCTCCAGCTCCCAATGGTAGAAGCTGCTGAGGAGGGAAAAGAGCCTGATTTTGTTGAGATGATGGACATCCCAGAGTCCAAAATATTGTCTGTCCCTCTTCATAAATCCTTGGGGAAAACTGACAAAAAAGATACTACAAACACCTAACTTCTTACCTCCTGTAGATAAGAGAATGGAGGGAGGTATACGTTATTAGGCTCGGGTGCGGAGTTTTTATGTAGTCATTGCAGCCATGCTGGGGTAGTGCAGGCTGCAGCCTGTGACAGGGCTGATATTCCTTTAGCGTCACACCCCCAGACAAAGACTCCAGGAAGGTGGATGTCATGGCCAAAAAACAATATTTGGCATCCTCCTTGGGACTCAGGCAGGCTAATTATATGGCCTACACAGCCAGGTACCAGAAGTCCAGGTGGGATACAGTTCTGGAACTGGCTAAGTAGCCTTCCCCCAGCTGGCCAAAGAGCTGGAGGAGGTGGCTGCTGATGGAATTGAGGCATCCAAGGTACAATTCCATGCTGCTGTGGACTCCAATGATATGGCATCGAGTAATGGCTACATCTCTGTTTCTCAGGAGATTTGCTTGGCTCAGATGTACTAGCCTTTCTCAAGACACCCAGGCTAAGGCCAAGGATTTCCTTGGGGTGGGTAACTCTCTGTTTGGGGAGCAGACAGAGGCTTACATGAAGAAAATGAATGAGTATAGGACCACCTACAGGAGTGCACTGGACAAAGAAAGGCAAGCCACTCAGAAGCAGCAGTCTAGGGGCAGGGGCAGGCCCTTTCACAGGCCTTTTTGCCAAGCTCGGGCCTCCTCTTCTTGCCCACAAAGGTTTTTTTTTTTTTCCAAGGAGGGTAGAAGGGGGATGAGCAGGGCTGCTTCCTTCTTCCAGTCGAAGGCTCCTGCCAAGCAGACACCCTGAGGTGTCAGCCCAGGTCGACTCTCCAATCCCAGTAAGAGGCAGGCTGGCGTACTACTTTCAGGGCTGGATGTCTGTTACTTCATATAAGGCTTCCTCTTCTATTCCACAGAGGTTTTTTTTCGATGGAGAGGTAGGAGGGGGATGAGCAGGGCTGCATCCTCTTCCCAGTCCAAGGCTCCTGCCAAGCAGATACGCGGATGCGTCAGCCCTGGTAGACTCCCCTATTCCAGTAGGAGGCAGGCTGGCTTACTACTTCCAGGCCTGGTAGGCTGTTAACCTCAGACAAGTGGGTCCTGGAGATAGTAAGCCAGGGACTGGCCCTCAGTTTCAAAAGGTTTCCAAAAATGAGGGTCAGGTCTTTTCCACCTGCAGCCATCTCAAAAACCATTGCTCTAGAAGCAGAGGTTTCTTCTCTGCTAGCTCTTGGAGCTGTAGAGAAAGTTCCTACTCAACACGGGGCAAAGGTCTGTACTCCAGATATTGTCTTACCCCAAAAAAGACAAGGGAGTGGTGACCCATCTTAGACTTAAGGTATTTGAATAAACACATCACAAAACCAAAATTCAAAATGGTGACTCTGGGAATAATTCTTCCCTCTCTACGGCCAGGGGATTGGCTAGCATTCCTGGACCTCAAGGATGCCTATTTCTACATTCTTATCAGGTGCTCCCACAGAAAGTACCTCAGGTTCAAGTTGCCTTCAGGCCATTATCAGTTCAGGGCCATGCCCTTTGGCCTAACATCAGCTCCAAGGGTATTTACAAAGTGCCTTGCAGTAGTAGTTGCCTTCCTCAGAAGGCAGGGTGTATCTATCTTCCCCTACCTGGACGACTGGCTCATTGTGGGTCAGTCCTCCGACCAGGTCAAGTCAGCTCTGAAAACCACTCAGAACTTGCTCAGTTCTCTGGAGTTCCTCCTCAGTCTTCCAAAGCCAGTTCTCGAACCAGTACAACTTCTGACTTTCATAGGAATAGAGTTAGATACTGTTCAGGCAAAGGCCTTCCTCCCACTAGGAAGGGTAAAGGCTCTTACAGATCTCGCTTCCTCATTTCGACCTCTGGTCTCTCGTCCAGCAAGACACTTTGTTCAACTCCTAGGCCATATGTCAGCTTCCACTGTGGTGGTACAAGGAGCCAGGTTTCAAATGAGGGACATTCAGTTCCACCTAAGGTCCTTTTGGTCTCAGAAAAAAGGCGCACTCACCAAATTGGTTCCAGTGACTCCGACTCTGGTCCAAGCTCTCAAGTGGTGGCTGGATCGGGACAATCTCAGACAAGGGGTCTCATTCCTTAGTCAAGCTCCCTCAGTGGTCCTAACCACAGATGCTTCTCTTCTGGGCTGGGGAGCCCTCACAGCTCAGGGTGTTTGGTCTCCACAAGAGTCTCTCCTTCATATCAATCTCCTGGAACTCAGGGTAGTTTTCCTAGCCCTTCAGGCTTTCTCGGACTCCGTCAGAGACAAGATGGTGCAGGTCAGGACCAACACCACCACAATGTGATACATCAACCAGCAAGGGGGCACTCTTGTCTATGGTCTTGTGCACAGAGGCCATGAAATTGTGGTCTCGAGCCTACTCCCTTCAGGCTTCCATGACAGCAGTTCGTCTCCTGGGGAAGGACAATGTGCTAGCAGATGCTTTGAGCAGAATCTCCCAGGGCCATCTCGAATGGTCCCTGGATCCTCTCATTCAGAAAGTAATCTTCACCAGATGGGGCACTCCAGAGATGGATCTCTTTGCAGCCCCGGACAATCACCAACTTCCTCTGTTATGCTGCAGACCTTCAGTCCTAGGGACTGTTCCTCTGGATGCTGTCACATAGGATTGGAAGGGCAGGTTTCTCTGCCTTTCCTCCCTTCCCCCATTGTTCAGAGTTCTAGTCAAGATCAATTCTCAACCCTGTACAGTGATACTGGTGGCTCCAGACTGGGCCAGACAACCCTGGTACCCTCTGCTGTTGTCCCTGGCAGTGTCACTCCCCCCTGTCGCTTCCCAAGAGACGGTCTCCTATCTTCCTCTCGGGAGAATTTGGTACCCCAATCTCAAGGCCTGGCTCTTGAAGAGTTAGGATATGCAAGCCTGCATCTTTCTCAGGGAGTTCTGGATATTCTCAAGGTCTCCAGGAAACTTTCTACCAGAAAAACTTACAATTCCAAATGGAAAAGATTCACTATTTGGTGTTCTCAGAAAGGCATTCTGCCAGATACTGCGAACATTGCTACAGCTTTAGGTGAACCAGATAATCTAACAGCTGTGTCTGCATTCCTTTCAGCAAGGAAGGGCTCTTCCCTGGCATCTCGTCCTATTTTCAGTAAGTTCTTCAAAGGTCTGGTTCATATCAATCCTCCCTTTAGAGAACCTACTCCAGCTTGGGATCTGAATGTCTGCATTGCTCAACTTATGCAGTCACCCTTTGAACCTCTGGTTTCGGCCGAGCCTAAGTACTTGACCTGGAAAACTGTGTTCCTGGTACCTATCACTTCTGCCAGGCGGATTAGTGCATTACAGGCCCTGTCAGTTGAACCTGACTCTATCTCCTTCCATAGAGATAAGGTGGCCCTGAGAATAAATAGGAGGTTCTTACCCAAAGTGGTAACAGATTTTCATCTGAACCAATCTCTCTACCTGTGTTTTTTACTGATCATTCTTCTTCGGGAGAAAGAAGATTACACAGTTTGGATGTTAAAAGGGCACTTGGCTACTGCATAGAGCATACTAATAATGCACACAGAAATGACTGTCTTCAATTATTTCTCACTTATGGTGAAGTGGGAAAAGGTAAGCCTGCTATTAAAAGAACTTTTGCCAGGTGCACTATCTCTTGTATACAATTCTGCTATGACAAGTTGGGCAAAGCACCCCCTTCAGGCCTGAGGGCTCACTCTACTAGGGGTACAGCTGCTTCTCTGGCTGCTGCCAGAGATATACCCTTGGTAGAAATCTGTAAAGCAGCCACTTGGAAAACAGTCCATACATTCACCAAGCATTAGTCTCTGGACATCCAGGTTGGGAGTGATGCTAGGTTTGGTATAGCAGTACTGCAGATCCTGTTCCCAAAGTAGGTTCTATATTCCCTCCTTCGGGGGGTACTGCTTGGTAGTCTGCATATTATCAGAATACAGCAAGACTTCATGGTTGAAGAAAAACATTTCTCGCCATAGTAATGTTTTTTCTAATGGAGTCTTGCTGTATTCTGACTTCCCTCCCTGCCTCCCCTCTTGGAACCTAGTTTTTGGGAAGTGGGCTGGCAGGTAGAGTGCTGCACCTCAGGGGTGTACCTTTTACCCTCCCTCTTAAGGGTGGGGTAGTTTCATTGTTGTTGCTTTGTTTATATATTTTTTCACTACCTTTTTTTCTTAGGTTCTCGACTTGTCTTTTGGACCCAGTTGTTGCCTTTTGGCTTAAAGTTAAACAATTTCCATACTTGAGTACTTAGTTTGCTCGTAAGAACCTGATGGTTACACTGATAAGTACCAGAGACAGAGGTTTGAAAACAGAGCTCAAGCTCAACATTCTGTGCTTCTGCATAGAGTTAACCCTTTCCTCTCCAGGGCAGTTCAAGTGCTGGGGCTAACTGCATATTGTCAGAATACAGCAAGACTCCATTAGAAGAAACAACATTACTATGGTGAGTAATTTTTTCTTTCTCCATGGTTCTACCCAACTGTACCCCTCCCAGATGATAGTCCCTTCCCTGGTTCTTTGCTTCGAAGTGCATTACCATGCACTTCTTAGAACTGAACCACAGCTCCCATGTTTCTGACCATTCCTGTGGTTTAGTTAGGTCGTCCTGTAGCCCCTTCCATCCCTCAATGTCATCAACCACTGCCCCCATTTTGGTGTCGTCTGCAAACAGACTGATCTTGGTTCAGATCCCATGCGCGATATCACCTATGAATAACCCGAACACCATCCCCAGCACCATTCCCTGTGGCACACCGCTAGTCGCTGCCCTCTGTGCTGAGAGTTCCCCCTCCCACCCTCTGTTGCCTACAGCTTAGCCAATTCTTTATCCATTTCACAGTCTTTGCTCCCGCCACCACAGCTTTCAGCTTTCCCCCCCAGCCTTCCGTGTGGCACAGAGTCAAAGGCCTTGCTGAAATCCAAGTACAGGACATCCACTGCATGGCCCTTGTCTAGTTCCCTTATCACCCAAATGTAGTACTCAATGAGGTTGATATGGCAGGATCTGCCCAAGACAAACACGTGCTGATGCCCATCCTGGAGTCCATTGTCCTCTAAAAAGGTCCCCAGACTCTTTCAGGATTGTCTCCATGAGCTTCCCCTCGATTGATAGGAGGCTTACTGGCCTGTAGTTTCCTGGTTCATCCTTTGGGGTCCCCTTTGTGGATGGGCACCACATGGGCCATTCACCAGTCCTGTGGTACACATCTCATGTCCAGGAAGGTATTGAACAGGTCCGACAGTGACCCTGCCAGAACCTCAGCCAGCTTCTTGAGTACCCTAGGGTGAATGCTATCTGGCCAAGGTGCCTTGTCCACTCTGTGCTCTCAGTCCTTCCAGTACCATGTCCTCAGTAATCCTTGCATCTGTCACCCCCTCTGCCTACCTACCCCGCTTTCTCTTGCATGAATATAGAACAGAAGTATTAATTTAATGCCTGTCCCTGATCCTCCCCTCTGCACCCACACACCACATCCTTTTTTTTCCTCACTATTTGGTCCTTGTTCCTTCTTTCCCTTATGTATCTAAAGAAATCCTTTTCTCCATTTTAATACCTGGTGCCAGCCTCTGCTCCCTGGAAGCCTTGGCGCTTTGACTAGTTTGGTGGCCTCTCTGGATTTCTTAATGTACATCTCCTTGTTTTCTCCCCTCCCTGACTTTTTGAACCTCGAATGCCTCCCTGATCTCCTGAGTCATCCAGCAGGGCTTCTTTGCCCTCCCTTTCTTGCTCTGTGTTCTAGTATATGCCCTCGTAGCCTCCATGAGCCCTTTTTTATGACATCCCACTTCTGACTCGTGTCCTAGCCTGGTTGAATCCCCTCCAGAATTTCCCCCTTGTTTTTAAAGTCCGCCCACCTAAAGTCCATCTTGGTACCTGTACCCCCAGTTTCCCACCCCATGTTGAGTGTGAACCACACCGAGTAGTGATCGCTCCCCACCAGTGGGTCCTCCACCCCCAGATACCTTCCCATATCCCCATTGGACAGTACAAGATCCAGAGTATTTCCTATCTGAGTTGGCATGTGGACCAACTGCATCAAGAAGCTGTCCTGCAATGCTTTTAACAAGACTTGCTCCCTTGCACGTGTGATGGTTGGAGTACTCTAATCTACCCCAGGTAGCTTGAAGTCCCCCACTACCCTTCCTGCAGACCCTTCGGATTTGCTCAGCTAACTCCATGTTCAGGTCTTCCAGTTGAGCTGATGGTCTGTAAACTACCCCCATCCTCTGTCCTGCCTTTTGAGTCCTGAAAATGCATCCATAGGGCCTCTGTCCTGCCCTCTTCTCCCTCATCCCTTGCACTCCTTATCCCCTCCTGTACATAGATTGCCACCACCCCCTCCCCCCCCCTTGGTCATATCCTTTCTGGATATCCAATATCCTGGGACCATCAACTCCCAGTCTTGGTACTGGCTGGCCCATGTTTCTGTGATGGTCACAATATCCACCCTCCCCATTGCCAATAGGGCCTGAAACTCGGCTGACTCGTTTCCGAGGCTCCTCGTGTTCAGTGAGATCTCTTCAACCCACTCCCTTCCCCTCCCTAACCCTTCTCCCCCCACTGTGTCCCTTCTCCATTGACTAGGGGGTTAAGCTGGTCAGGCTCCCACTCCGGGACCCCTGTCTACCAGCTGACCACTCGCCGCCCCCCCTTCTAGTGTAAATCCATCTTTGTTCTTCTGTACTCCTATCTTCTGCTTCAGTACTGCTTTCCCTTCCTTGCTGCGGTGTAGTCTGTCCTCTGCATACAGGTCATTCCTGTCCCAGGTTCTACCCCAGCCACCCACCAAGCCATACCCCCTTGAGTGACACCATTCCCCCAGCCAAGTATTAAACTCACCTATCCTTCCTTTCTTTGCTGTACTCGCACAGGGTATTGGGAGTACCTCTGAGAAGGCCACAGATCTTCCCCCAAGTCTCCTCACACAGCCTTCCCAATCCCAGTTCCTTGAACCTCTCCTGTACCCCCCCGCCAGGTTGTTCATACCACGTGCACCACAGCATGGGGTCTCCTCTTTCCCTTCCCTGCAAATTTTAAAAAGAGACTGCCCCCCCTGTCAGCAGTCAGCCCAGGCATGGATTCATCTCGGATTCGCTATGCCATCTCCTTACTGCCCCATCTGATCCCTTCAGTGTGGAGCCCCCCTTCATGCTCTTTATCAAGATCAGTTACAAGGCCACACACCTGAAGGTGAGCCTTGTATGAACAATAACAAAAAGTTAGTGCGATAAAAGTAACAATAGTCACAAAATGACAAGACTGAGGATGCAACATGGTTTCATGAAGGCAAAATATACCAAGGATGACATAACAATATAGTAGGATAATAAAAGGAGTAGCTAGACAATGTTTGCAGAACCATTTAGGCATTGAAGA